>CM044908.1:5655075-5868781 GCA_024500145.1 Gentiana dahurica var. dahurica
TGACTCCATTTCATAGTAACACAAAAGACAGTAAGCAATTTTTCTTAAATAGCTTTATTATAATTATTATTATTATTATTATTATTATTATTTATTGGCATGAATGTGTAGTTTTATGTTTTGGGACCATTAAATAGACATTTTTGTTTAACAATTTTGGACGGCACTTTAACGTTTTTCTGTCAGCATGAGTAGGTTGTATCCTAATGTCGTGAGTTGCTATTGTCCATTTTTAAACATAATATTTTAGTGAAGAAACAAATTATATATGTAAAAATATTATTCTACATATTAAAATAAAAACAACAAAATTTTATAAATGGTAACTATATGCATCCAGTGACATTTCTGTCTTCTAGGGTTTTGACACCTGGCTGATATACATGTAAATAACAAGAATATTGTGTATAATTGTGCATACAATAAATGAGTTAAAAGATATGTAATGGGTAATTTATGATATATATATACAAAAAGGACAAAAGAACACAAAAGAAGGAAAGGAAAAGGACTTCAAGTTTTTGTTTAGGTGATTTAGACATAATTATTTTTAATTTATTAGTGTTGGTGGCATGGTCTATTTAAATGATGACACATATTGCTTCAAAAAACATCATATCCTCAATGAAGAAAAAAAAAAAAAAAAAATTAAACTTTTGCTAGATTGAAAAGGGAAATAATAAAATTACATTTACATTTATGGTTAAAAGCTCTTTCAACATTACGTTTCGTGAGAGTGAGGATCGAACATATGACATCTTTAGGCATTCTCAAATTATTTGTCACTTAATCGGGTCAGTTGATATCAGATATCAGAAGCTTTAAGCAAAAATAAATAAATATAGCAAAGTATCTCAAATAAATCAAAACATAACAACACGAAGCATAGCAAAATATAAATAGATAGTAGATGTTATAATTGTTTAAACTTTCAATGATTATTGAAACTTTCTCCAATTTCATCGAATTTTATATATGAAGCACGTTAATCTATCGTTGCTCCAACATTTCGGCCCAAACACGAAGAACAGTGATTGTCGTATATAGAGGTGGTTAACGAAACTCACAATTTCGTTTCGTAACTTTTCCGAACAATATATCATTGGATCATATAAAAAATGCAACGAAAACACAAATTTATACATTTTATATACAAAAAATTAATTATATACATTAAATATGAAAAGAAAAAAAAAATACATCTACTACATTATTGTTGGTGGGAAGGACACTATTGCGTTGAAAGCTCAACTATATATGAACGTAGGCTACGTAGCTTTCGGCTTGAATGGTTGGCACCTTTACTCTAAAGATTTCAAGATATTAATTACTAAACTTTATTAATTAGTTTTATTTATTATCATTAATTACCTTAAAAATATTATCAGTGGAAGATTACCTAGTCATCATCAAAAGCTTTCAAGATTGATGAATAATTTCACTGCTGACTAGCTAGGATGACGTGCTTGAAAAAAGTCCATGTGTGAGGGCATTTATTTATATATCAATATTGCTAGTGTCTAAAATATCCTAATTAATTAACGTCCTCTCAAAAAAGAAAAAAAATATCTTAACGTATATCAGTATTATATATTTATAAAGTGACAGTAATATCATATTATATGATTAAATAAGTATCAGATTATAAGAGGTCTCACTACCACGTCATGTAATTACATTTGTTTGTCAGAATAGTTGTGATGATAACATTATCAATACTATATATATATATAATGTTACTATGTCAAAGGTTATTTATTATATAAAACGTTACATCATGTCCACGCTCCTCCAAAGCTATAAAGTTTGTTGGTGGTGAGGGGGTGCGCATGGGTGGGGGTGGGGGTGGGGGTAGGGGTGAAGAAGGGGAGGGCTGGAGGAGTGGTTTTACTACAACTTCATCAATTTGTTTTGGGATAATGTGAGGCATAGGCAATTTGTTGAGCCAATGGTGAAAGAATTTGGAGAGCATTCATTTGTCACTACTTGGTATTGTGTGATAGAGAATGAAAGGCCCTTATAGTGATGTCATTTTCTTTTCTTTGTTATTTCTCCTCTAAAATGAAAATAACTTTATAGGAAATATTACAGTTATTTTCTTGATATTTTCACACGGTATGCATGTAGCTAGGGTCGTCCTTGTGTTTTCTAATGACCCAATCCAAATAGAGCTTTCTTCGATTTTCAAGGTCCTTAATTAATCAAGGTTGTCTTCGTGCGGGTTTACGATGAATCTCATGGAATACGGTGATTCGCCCTTTAAGATATGAATAATATGACTTGAATGCATTCAGATGGATTAAAATACTTGTTGAAAATTAGTTCTCAAGAATTTTTTTTTGTTGGAAATCAATTTGTTACTAAAGAGTGTTCTTGTGTATGACAAAAACTATTGTAGTAAAATAATGTTTTTCTTATAGTGAATGCACATGTTGTATCCCATTTTTTGAATGTGGATCCCCCAAATCTCTGCCATGGGTACATATACCATAAAGTTCAACAACGTAATTGACACAATAACATTTATTGTGTTCCTATGTTATAAATGACGTCACATTTCATATATAAACCGCATTCTTGTAACAGTGAAACGTATTTTCACTCACTTTGTGAACTGTGACAGTTTGGTTTCGTGTTCGGATATCTAGACGGACACCGAATAGTGCAATTGTTTCAATTACTCCCTCACCCACATAAGGCCTCTAAGTCTCACATAAACAATTCAAATCAAATATTTTCTATGTATTCTCATACATCTTCAAACATTTTGGCCATTACATACAATTTAACCATAACATGTGACGCGATTTTATATCAACTGTTGCATAGTGTGTAATATTAATTGATTGATATGAGCATCACCTTAAGTAATCAACAAGATGAAATCGAGTTTTGATACAAATTGTGATTCAATATGTTAAGGCTAATGACATACATACATTGTTGAAAGGAAAATTAAAAAAAAAAAAAAAAAAAAGTAATAATTTTATTGAAAGAAAATAAATGCATCTCTTTGGTTTTAAGTATTTATATCCCGACACAAGAGAGAGCAGCCAGGAAACTCACATTCAAAGACCTAATACTACTCTCCAAACCATATCAATATTCACTCCGGCGACACGTCTCCGATTACTCGCCGGCCGGCATCCAATTACATTACCGGAGGCAGCATCTATAACAACATGGCCTATTCAGAATGAAGAGCTCTGCATCATGCCAGTGTTGTCGACATCAGTATCATGCTCCGACGACTGTTTCTCCGATCGATCTTCTCTGCTGTGAGGAATGCGACGATGAAACCTTTTCCGGCAATGAACTGCCGGAATACTCATCGGAGTCAGAATATTCTCGGTTTCTGCAGGGAGAAGAAGATGTTGAGGAATGGATTGGGGAGCTTATAGAACATGAGAGTGATTATGGGCCTGGCATAGATTATGTAACAAGATTTGAATCAAAGTGTCTTGATCCTTCTGCTAGAAGTGAATCCATTGCATGGATTCTCAAGGTATGCTATCATTTCTACTTTAAACCATTCTAAAGCAAAACATGCATGATGCCGCCACCGAAACACCTCGTAAGGAATACTAATGGATCCAGAAAAAAATTTCAGTAGATGGGAATTCTGAACCGAAGTAAACTCGAAGAACTATCGGCATATACTGGTTTTTTATATTTTTTTAAAATCAAAACTATATCGATTTAATACAAACAGAAAAATTTCGGATCTGAGTGCAAGCAGACTCCCGCCCCCTCCCCTTCCCACTTGCATCCGCCCTTGATTCTAAGAGAACATGATCATATGACAGTTCTTAAAACATGATATGACAGTGAAACCTTAATTATATGGTATATAGAATTATGTTTGATATCTAAATAATTAAATGTAATATCACGAGAGTTTATGAAACATGTTATGTTATGGTGTGACAATTATGTTGCATATATGAAAATGGTTCTAGCAGTAGTATTAGTCTTTCTTGATATGATAGAGTAATTAACGCGGGTTCCAAACTAAAGTGACACAACATAATTATACAATATTAATCATGATATAAGATGTAATAAAATGAATGCGTTATTTATCGCTCATTTTGTTATAAAATTAGTATTTCCCTTCTTGATATGTAAAGTAAGTCAACTAAAACAGATTTATTACATAGTATGAGTTGATATACGATTTTCCTCATCATGCATCAAAACTATGTATCCATAACAACCCCCCGCGCGCGCTGTGTGTTATGACGTTATACGGTGTATATATGTACCCGTGTATTTACGTACTACATCCGTCTTATAAAAAGTGTCCATTTTTTTAAAAATAAATTGTCTTATAAAAATGTCAATTTATAAAACCAATACATCATTTATTGCATTTTTTTTTTCAAACATACCTCTATGTTAACATTTAATGTTTGTGTTTATTTCACATTCCAATTGAAACATTAATTATGTGATAGGAATATATATATGTCGTTTACTACTTAAAATATTACATATTAATTGTTTTATTAATCAGTGGACACTTTTTGTGGTACGGAGGTAATATTTATTATACCGTTTTGAGGGTTTACTAAACTTATTTGCAATTTTTTTTGGTATTTTTGTATTTTCAAATAAATGCAGGTACAACGTTATTATGGTTTCCTGCCATTGACGGCATGTCTATGTGTGAACTACTTGGATCGATTTCTCTATTCTCGTCCTTTGCCGGTAACTAAACTCATTAATGCATGCATATATATATATATATATATATATATATATATATATATATATATATATATATATATATATATATATATATATGCACCTGTCTAAATAGGGTTTTCACTTTCACACTATAATGATCTATTTCATTGATATATCAGATGTAATATTTATTAGAATGATGATTTAGGCACACAACTCACACATAAAAAGTGCTACATTATCAAAAGAAAAAAAGAAAAAAACCAATAAACATGGACCACAAACCAATGACGGATCCAAGAATTTTTTTCAGTGGGGTAATCAGATCGTAAAACTACATTTTCTTAAAATTTGTTTCAGTGGGATCACCGAAGCCTAAAACTACATATTTTATTAACAAAACGATATTTTTTAACGACAAAATTACATTATTTTAATACTAAAAATTTTTTGAATCTCAATGGAGTCACATGACCCACCATAATATACATACCTCCGCCCCTGCACAAAACTCATCGTTCCGTGGATGAGATGTGTACTATTTCTGTGTATTTATCATTTTCCTATTTATTATATTAATGTGATTATAACAATAATATTATATTTGTTGAGAATCGAATATGTGAAGACCAACGAAATGCTCATAATATTGTCTTTTGTATTGTCAATATCAGGCAGTATAAATAATGTTAAAGAGTAGTAATAATACAATGACTTTTCAATGCATGGGAATGGACTTCAATAATAATATTCTTCAACCATATTGTTAGGTCACTAAATAGTATATCCACCTAACCTTAGCTTGGAAAGTAGAAATAAGCAATTTTTTTTATAGAAAATTAGGGATAACGACACAGTATTGGTAACATAACAGTCATATATTTTTTTTATAGGAAGAAAGATAACTTTTATAATTTTTAGAATCTAAATTACTTTAAAAAAAAACGCACCGCTGAACCTGTAGGTCCTGTACCTGAGTTTGTTTTTTGTTTTTTTTTGTTTTTTTTATTTTGTTTCCTTTCTCATTTTCAAACTCTCATATTTTTTATCTAGATTCCCAAACCTGATGAAACTTTCACTGAATGTTTTATATTTTCATGCTCTTCAATTTGAGACTTGGTTCGATATAATTACATCGTTTTTCGTGAGATTCACTGTCAAAATTCACTCAGCGAATCTCCCGAGTAAATCCCGAAAATCAGTTAATATTGACAGTGAATTTTAAACAATAGTGAATTTCCATAGTAGATTTTCTGAAATCACATCGGAATATGTTGAATGTGATCTCAAAATAAAGTGAATGAAAAAATTAAAAAATTGGTAAAAGAATTTTCAAATTTGGAGTTCAGATACGAGTTTTTAAAAAAGATGGATAAGAGAGAAATTGTGTTGGTTTTTTTTTTGGAAAAAAATACGCTAGAAAATTAAAAAAAAATATTTTGTCTTTTATATAAAAGTTTCAAAAAACAGTCATTCTCCTTAATTGATTAAATGCTGTTGTCGTTCCCCTCATTCCCTTTTTTTTATGTATCTTTTCTTTATATACACACACTTTACACCCCACAAATTTCCTTTTAGCTTCAACTTTTATAAAAATAATAGTTTTGCACAATTTGGTTAATTTACGTACAATATACATAATGGTCGATCTAACGGATGATTATTTTCGAAATAGTTTTATACAAATGTATGATAATATCATTTTACGCATTTTTTATATAAACGGAATAGTGAAGACGTGCCCTGAAGATTAAATGGTGTGGACGTGTCATTTTCAATAGTTTTGTGACAAAATAATTCTTTTTATTTATTTTACGTACCTACAAGTTAAAATAACAAAATATCTTAATAATTAGTATAGCTTTTTTTGTGTGAAGGAACTAACTTAATTAACATGTATTCAAAATTCAGTTGGTAAGCCAGCTCACTTGTTAGCTAAAAAATGGTTAGATCTAGTCGGTATGGTTTTTTGGGGCTCCTCTCCTCCTTCGGATGTAATATCTGCTGGTTTGACAGACATGTTTTAATGAATTGACTTTTTTTCTAAAAAAAATATTTTCATTTGGTACAAGTTATAATCAGTTTTAACATAGAATAATTTAATTATTAAACATAATTAAGGTGTGGAAGCCTTAATATTATGCATGATTTTCTTTGTCTTGTCTAATTTAATCTGCATCTATTAAACATCAACTATATAGCATTAATGTACAACGTTAAATAGTTGTCATTAATATAATCAAGTTCACTTAAAAGTTGTATGTTTGTCCTTTTCAATTACTGCTAATTATTTGAATTCTTCCTATTTTTTTAAATAAAGATTAAAAAAAAAATTCTTCCGCAAAATACAGGAAACAAGTGGGTGGCCTCTTCAATTGTTGTCTGTTGCATGCTTGTCTTTAGCAGTTAAAATGGAGGAACGTATGGTTCCATCTCTTATAGATCTCCAGGTATAATTCCATTTATGCCCTTACAAGTTCCTGTATGATAACAAACATTAATGCTACGATCAGAATCATTCATTATCTGACGGTAAAACATCTTATTAATTATTATTATCTAATATCTATTTAAAGAGGGATAATGCCACTGACACAATCACTTAGTCATAACTTGTGAGATAGTTTGATTGTTGACCATTGATCATCACGTAGAACTTATTGATCTTGATATAGGCTCCGTGATGATGTAAAATCAGATTGTCTTTCATTGTTGTTGAATGAGTGTGTCGGTATCATTTCCTTTAAAGAGGGGTCCATTCCCAGTACTAAAGACGGAGCCAGATTTTGATGTTGGAGTGAGCGAATGGACTATTATCGAATGATTGGAGTTGAATTAGTATAATTTGATGGATTGAATACTAGATTAATTATAAAGATTTTTTTATGTAATTAACACAAACGATTCCGTGTGGCCTTAGCCCCCTCAACACCATGACTACCTCCACCACATCATTAGTAAGTTCAGTGACACATCATGTTGCATCATATGTTGTGTCAAAATGACTATCACAGTGTCATTATTCTTAAACTATTTATCTTATACATATTAATTTTTATTTTTTCTATAAAAGGTTGAAGGAGCAAAATATATATTTGAGCCAAGGACAATTAAGAGAATGGAGATTCTTGTACTAAGCATTCTTGATTGGAGACTTAGATCCATCACCCCATTCAACTTCATCAACTTTTTTGCATATAAAGTTGATCCATGTTCAAGTTACAGAGGGTTCTTGATTTCAAGGTCCAGTCAGATTATCTTATCAAATCTTCAAGGTACCATCATTATTATATATAAATATATATAAGCATCTTGAATAATATACTTAATTAATTTAATTATCATCAAATATGATAACAATAAACAAACAATATAGCTAATTACTCATATTGTGATGTAAAATCAACTGATTAAAGTGAATAATATTATAATCAGTGATGCATAAATATATTGTATCAATTTATGTGTTTCACGCTATGGTGGCAATAACATTATTAAACTAAATAAGATTGGACGACAATAATTATTATGTATTTGTTTATATCGGGGATTGAACGTGGGTATTTTATTCTACTTCAACTCACTAATTTAGCTATTTTCTTAGGAATTTATTGTGTTACACCATTAAATAATAAACGTTTAATGTACTTATAATTCTTGATTATTTTCTTCAACAGAGACTAGGTTTTTACAATTCAGGCCATCTTGTATTGCAGCTGCAACAATAATTTGTGCAGCAAATGACCTTCCAATTTTCTCTTGTGTTACTCCTCAATATACTGAATCATGGTGCTATGGACTCCATAAAGTAAGATTGTATTTAACTAAATTTATCGTAATTATTCTTTTTTCTTTTTATAATTGATCATAATATTTGAGGGTTAATTCTTTTGTAGGATCAAGTGACAAGTTGCCTCCAATTAATACAAAAATTCATGGAAAATGATGTACCAAGAAAGAAGATTATTCCTAAGTGGTTACCCCAGCTACAAGTCATGTCACGGTTAAATATGATGTCGAATGAATCTTCGTCTTCATCTTCATCTTCTTCTTCTTTATCATCTTCGTCATTTTCGAAAAGACGAAGATTAGACAAGAGTTTCTGGACAGATGATGAAAAGGGAACCTCAAAGTAAATAATGAAAATCGTTAAAATACATATATAAATATATACCGCGGAAAAAACCGAGGTTGGAAAATCTAATCTTTTGAAAGGTGGGATGCATTATGTACGGGGTTCATCCATCGTACTAATACTCTCGCATTGTTTTGAGAAATAAAAAATATATTTATATTACAAGAAAAATATTTAAAAAAAATGGAATGTTTTTTATGGTTGGCTATTGGGGTATAGCCATTATTTATAAGTCTTTTCAGATTACCTAAGGAAAGGGGATCTGGTATAAATATCAACAACAAGAACATGTACATAGAGGATATGGTGGGGTGTGTTTTTAAGTAATCAATGTTGAAGGACTGAAGTGTAGTATTCATTAAATATATTAATGAATACTTTGGACATGGTGGGGGCCTTCTCATTGGACTATGTGGCAACAATTTGTTGGGGCATTCAACTGATATTTTGCCAAAATACGGGGACTCAGTCTATAGTATGAGTGATGTATATACACACTTCAACAGTGTGATATCACACATGTGCATGTGTGTTTGTGTGTTTTTTTTTTTTTTTTTTTTTTTTTTTTTTTTTTTTTTTTTTTTTTTTTTTTTTTTTGCGGGAAATTGCCTTTTATTTTGGTACTATAAAAACATAGTGCATGACAAGTTTTGTATGTGCAGCATGTGATGGATACATGTTTGCTATTCTTTTCATTTGTTTTTTTACTTTCAAATATATATTTATATATATATACCGACAAGCCATTCAAAGTGGTGGAATTATACAAAAGGACTTTGGGGGCCTTTATCAAGTGTGTTGTATTTGAATTCAATAATCAAATGAACATGAGTTTATGAATTTTCTCTTAAATTATTATTCTATTTCTTAATATATGTAATGTCTTCTATATAAAAGTGAGCCTTTCCCATGCATGGGATTTATCCTGTGTTATATATATGGGTAAAATCATCCTATGAAATTTAATGCAGCTTGAGTCAAACTATAACTTCAATCAAAGGATATCTTGTTCTTATGGAATGGTATTATTGGGGGGGCTGCTCTTTTTGTTGTTGTTGTTTTGTGGTAACCCTAGCTAATTGAGTTAAACAAAATCACACGGCCTCAACATAAAATAAAAAACTGTGGTTCAGATTGAGCTGCATATGATAACTCTTCAAACGAAATAACCACCCTAAAATGATGAATATGTATAGTGTTGCAGTAGTGTATAGAGTGCCATAACTAGTAAATTTAGTGCGAGCGATCCCCTAAAAGAAATACTCCTATCATTTTCTTTTAACCTTCGGATGATATAATGGCCAGTTTTAATTGATTGAATGTAATTTAATATACTCAAATAAAATGAGTGTAATGTACTTGAATGAAATGAAACGAAACGACTGAAATGTAATATAGTTATTTCTTTACTGTGTCTGGCATGCGATTGAATGAATGGACGGGAATCCATAATATGTGACGCATTAATGGTGATATGTACTAGATATAAAAGTGTGGGGTAGTAGGGTGATAGAGGTACATGAGGTAATGTAAATGTGGCATTGGGTGGGGATGAGTATGGGGGTATGGTTGGGTGATTTAGGGGTAGTGGTAGAAGAGTGAAAGATGGGTTAGTAGGGGGAGTGAAGTTGATGAAGGTAAGGGTATAATGGTAGGGGTGGGTTGAAAATAGCGAGGTAGGGTAGCTAGGGTAAGTTGGGGTGAGAGAAAGGTGGTTGGTGTGAGTAATTAAGGTAGGATGAGATGGACGGTAAGGGTATGATGGTAAGGATGAGTAGATGTATGGTAGTAATTTAGAGTAGGGTGGTTGGGGTGGTCTGAGGAGCTTTGAAGTGATTGACGTGGCGAGGGTAAGGTACGTTGGGTATGGTAAGGTGGGTGGTTGATGTGAGAGGAGTAGTTGCGGTTAGAAAGGGTGGGGGTGGGATGAGATGGGTAAGGGTGACGTCGGGTGAGATGGGTATATAGGGGTCGGGTGAGATGGGTATATAGGGGCGGGTTAATTAAGTAAAGTGGTATGTGGTGGTCAGATCCGTGCTGATAAGGTAGTATTGGATAAATGGTGGTGGCGACATTGTATTCTTCCAATTTTCACCACATTATATTGCATTAATTTTCGAATGTAATGAACATTGATCATCAGTTTCAAAACATGGTAATAAAATTTTATTAATCAAATTCCATTATGTTATAATATTACCTAAACAATGTAACCTTCCATTATTTTCCTGTCTAAACTAGCTATAGTTAAGAGTTTCACACCATGTTATAATTTCTATTTCCATCAAACAAGTAATTGGTCCCCAAGTTACATGAGGCTAAAGAAGCACATGGTCCTTTTGGAAATAATAATAATAACTGAACATATTAGACAATTGATGAATATGACACCTTAATTGTTTAGTGAGCCTTTTCTTGTGAGTGACCCATGTTTGTAAATTCAATAGGACTCCCCATATTTCAGACAACTTGACTTATATTTTCTATCAATTTTGCCCTTCTAAAACCCATAATTTACCATAATGACCTTGCATGGGACCATGTATGAGAGCTCTTCTACATGTCTCACCGTGAATGAGAAAAATTGCTTTCAAGAGTATAGCTCAGTGGTAAAAGAGTAAATGTGTTGTAGTGACACTATTGCCTTTAAACTATGATGTGGAAGTACAATACTCTCGTATTGAATTCTCCCAACAAAGAAATATGTACAAGCAACCTTTTCAAGCTAAACCATTGTGACATTACTCTTGATTTAAATCAACTACGAAGTTCTAAGGACGAGACAGTGGAGGTCTATTGGGTTGGCCTCAAATCAAATCATATCAAGTTAGTGGCCATATGTTTTGGTTAGTGGCTATAAATGTGGGATGATGGCAATTAGTGGGTTGGTATACCATTCATATAAATGCCTCATTTCTAAGAGCTCGTTTGGATTAATGAAATGTAATAGAATGAAATGAATCTGATGAAATGGAATGCAGTAGAATAGAATGATATCGTTTCATTACTGCGTTTGGTAGACAATGAAATAGAATTATTTTCATTCCATTCCAGCCATTCCATAGCTTTTTCAATGGAATGGAAATCACTAATTTTCATTTCTTTGGAATCAAATTAAATTCATTCTAAGTTTCCAAACATGCCATAAAGTTATTTTTAAAGATGAATTTTTCACCAACTATTCTACCACTGCATTTTCATCTCATATAGGAGGTAGTTTGCATTTCGTCGAAGAGAATATCGGGACACCGGATGAGTTCGTCGTCTGTTCGAAGTTTGAAGTGCCACTACATCGAATATGTAAACGGTTGCATCATGTAAGACAATTGCTAGCATCGTGGACACTATAACGAAGAAAATTGTCTTAAAGACAAAGTGTTCACACTCGCCTCGGTTTGAGTCTTTTCTTTTATTTTTGGATTTATTTGCATCAAAGCGTATATCTGCATCTGTTCGATTTATGTGAATATAGTTGTTGTTCGATTTGTTCTTCTATTGTGTTTTAATTATAACATGTACCACGTATATTGCATATAAATTATAATCACATCAAAGCTTGAGTTCTTTTACATTGATATGGGTATTGGGAACTAAATTCTAGAGCGGTTCGAGTTTGATTTGATTTTTTTGCTCGGATAGTTCGGTTTGATACAATTCGAGAGCAAATATACCCGACTTGAATGCTAAATAAATCAATTTCAAGTATCCATATGCTTGACTTCTTAGCATAAGAGTACATCAATCTCTAGTATTCACAATTTAAGTTCGAATTCGTAGATGCTCCTAATCGAATTTCAATTTAATAGATGTCAAGTTAATAAAATTTGAAATTGATAAGCTCAATACTCGACTCGACTCGACTCATATTAATTAGACCCTTAACCGGAACTAGCCCAAAAAGAGTAATTAATGGCGGGCCTGTCCAGGCCTGATAAGCCAGTAGTCCAAAATCTAAAGCCCCGACAGAACATGCTTGAGCTCGTAAAAAATGGCAACGCTTTTCGCCGCTCACCATTTCTCCGCCGCGACGATGGCGGTTCCCGCCAAAAGTTCCTTATTACTCCCTCGACTTCCAGCTAGTTTACGCTCTTGTTCATTTTCCTTTCCTATTAAATTCAAACCTCTATCACCAAAGCTCTTCTCAATCCCCCTAAACGCGAAACAACCTCAGAAATACAGTTATCCTGATCCAGATCCAGAATTTGCTCTTGCTGTAAGCATTGATGTGGATTTTATTTCACGTAAATTGGATAATTGTTCATTGAAAATGAACTGAATTTTAATTTAATTGTTTAATTTTGGATGCTGTAGGAGGCGAAGAAGTTCAGAATGGAGCTAGTAAAGAAGCTTTTAATGGAAAAAGGTACTTATGGAAACGAGCTTGATGCTGTCGTTGACGTCTGTGCTGAGGTAAGGGATTTACACCTTTCGATAAACTTTTGGGATTGTAGTGTATGCAATTTTAACTGTTGAATTATCCATTTTGGTATCAAATTCATAAGTTTTGATAGAGACACAACAAAATACCACAACGAGCATAGCAAAGCATCTCAAATTTTCGTAAAGGTGTAACAAAAGCTGTTTCGATGTTCTGCTATGCCCCGTGTTGAGTTGAGTGGCGGACTCATGATCTTGACTAATGGCGGGGGAGAGGGGCGCCCAATAACACGGTAAATGAAAAATTTTAGGGGGCAAATGAAACACATAGGGTATATAGTATTGGGTTTTTTTTTGGATCGCGGGGAGAGGGAGGGGCAATTGCCCACCTTGGTTATATGTAAATCCGCCTATGCCCATGTTGCTTGCCATTTGATTCAACTCTGCTTCAAGAATCTACTTAATTATCTTTAAGTTTAGCCTTTGGTGATGACTGATTAAAGTTTATTCTTTCCATGGGATGAAATACTGGATACTTAGACAAATTATTAGGTGTTTAAGTTCCCTGATAGGCTAGTTAAGGACTGCTTTATACCTTGTTGAAGTTAGTATATAGACACTAAACCAAACGTTATATCACGAGGGTTAACTGTCAAAGGTATCTCTTTTGCTTTCGATCCTTTAGATTCAACACGAGGCATATGCTTCAACGGTGGATCGTTGCTCTTTCTTTCTGGTGGTCCTATGGATCTTTAACGTCGATATACGTAGATACATAAGATTCTTGACAATGCCATTTCAACATATTGTGTATATCACTACCAAGATTAGGAAAACTGTTAAAGAAAATCTGTAAAGGCCCCTGTAATCTTTAAGTACCCCTGTAAACGCTCAGGGAGCTTGGGAGTTTTCCCTCGACCGAGATGGTGATGGTTGTCGAAACCTTTCAAACTTTGTTACCCTAAAAACGAATCTGTAAAGAGATTCATCGAGTTGTCGTGGTATCTTATCATACATATCTCATTATACTGCCAAGTTTCAAAATTATATTCCAATATCATTGATTTTGTTACAGGGTACTTTACCTTAATCTGTACTTCCTTCATATTAGATATTTAACGAATTTCTGCGTACGGAATACGGAGGACCCGGAACCTTATTAGTGGAACCATTCACTAACATGATGGTTGCACTTAAAGAGAAGAAACTTCCTGGTGCACCTTTGGCTGCAAGAACTTCCCTTTTATGGGCTCAAAATTATTTGGATCAAGACTGGGTTGATTGGAAGTCAGACAGTTCTTAGACCGAGAGTTCATCAGACCAGACCGTCAGATGAGTGCCCTGTGTGCAACATACTGCAACCATCTGACGGTCTGGTCTAATAGATGAGTGCCCTATGTGCAACATAGGGCTACAAATAGGGCACTCATCTGACGGTCCGGTCTAATAGAGTCCCTTCGTGTTAGATCTCGCGTATGAGAGTCCACATGACGATGAATTCAAGAACTATATGCAACTGGGGAAGAAGATGTGAGGATGATGAAAATATGGAACTTATAATCATCAAAAGAGCCATTTATCATTACTCTTGTATATATGCTGTACAATCAACTTATTGAAGCTCAACAAGCCAAGAACTTCAAGTTATCAAGCGAAAAATCTCGTTTAATTAAAAGACGAACATCTTCAAATCCCGGCCTCTGAAATGCTATTCAAAGAGGGCCGCCATGATTTCGATCTTGAAGCTGCAAATTTTGATCTTTGTCTTTGTGTATGATTTTCACCTTGTTGCATACCCTAATAGACATGAATATATAAGTGATGAGATCCTAGTCTCTTTTCCATGTGAATTAGTATATAAGTCAAATCCATATTGAGATCTTTGTATTGATATTGGAGCAATTTCAACAAAACTTTATGATCTTTTATCTGAAATTCTTATACGAAGAGTCTCTATCACACACAAGTTCGGTTCGATTCGATTCAATTCAAAAGAGACTTTCTATCTAGAATCTTCTGTATAACGTATGAAATCAAGAATCGATATATAACTGAAGCAGTTACCTGGTAATTGCTATCCAATTGGGAATTTTCTTGTTCTTCTTCAATCCCATTATTTGAATCTTCTTGATCCATATCGGGTTGCGACCTTCCAATCGATACGGATCTACTTCTCTTCATCCTTCCATGTTTTTTTGCTCTTATTACAGTCATAACCTCTGCATACACAAAATACACAGTCAAATCATCATACAGAGCTCAAAAACATCAAATAACTTTTCATTGAGTAATTTTATCGAACACTTTGTAGACGGAAGAACCAACCTTGAGTAGTAACAAGCCGATAAGCTCTCCCAAGTAACAAATATTCATGAGGACGAAGAAGCTTTGGTTGCGTAAAGCTTAAAACACTTTGGTCATCTTTATCATCATCTGCAGAACTGGTCGTCGAAGAAGAAGAAGAAGGAGGAGAAAGAGGGATAATAAGAGAGACGTAATGGCCTGGATTCATTTGCATAACATCTCCAGCAGTAACAGACCAATACATTCTTTCTGTTCTACCATTTGGATGTTTCAACACTAAATCAGCAACATTTGTGGCCTGACAATTGCCCATTTTCTGTTTTTTTCTTTGTGTTGTGATTCAGAAGATTTTTGATTTGTTGTTTCAGAGAGGAAAAAATGAGATGATGAATGAGAAAGGAGTTAGATAAGACACAAAGAAGAAGAGATGAGAGGCAAAATGGTTAAGCCAAATGTGCTCTTTATGATGAACGGTGATATATATATATATATATATATATATATATATATATATATATATATATATATATATATATATATATATATATTATTGTCTTCACCACGAATTTACTCTCGGAGCACTACATCGACATTCGACTCTAACTTTACAAATATCGAATGTTCATTTTTGATCTCAGTAAAATTAAACTTTACTCGGAGTATGATGTTACAGTAAATCAAAGGCGATATCCATCGCCCATAGTGTCCATCCACCCGACCCGACAGAATGGTGAGGAGGTTAATTATGGTGGCTCATTAGCACCTAAGGTGGGAGGACCAGGACACGGTGCCCACAAGGAGTCACTATAAATTCAGAGCTAACTCCCACACTACGTTGTCGAGATTCGATTATGCGTTTCTTGGTGCAATCTGCCACCCAAAAATGAACTGAGCTACCCATGCGGGTAACATGCACATTCACAATGGTTCTATGAAGATGAGTCCACCACCCAACACCCCCCTTCCTATATCTTTTTATTGCACACAACCCTCGTTAAAAACGTCACTCTGAATCTACTATACTACAATAGGTCGGCTATGCTTGATTTTTACAGAGATCGATAATAGACATCAATCACTGTAAAGTCTCTATTATCGATCTCTGTAAAATCAAATATTGAGTTTAAATTCGATTTTTAAAAGATTGAAATGTCAAGATGGTAATCGAAAATAGATTTATTTTTGCTTAAAGTCCCCGATATCCGGAACCCACTGGTCTGATTAATCCCAAGTTCAGCCCGGATCGTGTCTGCATAGTCTAACTCTTACTCCAGGATAGTTTTATTATGGTGTCTTAAATAATTATGATTCCACGCACATAAGTTACTTTTGACATATTCAATATTTTTTCATAAATTATAAACTTGCTACAATTACGTCATTACTTAATCAAAATCATCATATGAAGTCATTGATCATAATAATTAATTTACAATATGATTAAAGTGTGACAGAAAAGTAAATATGCATATTATTAAAGTGTGACACAAAAACATGTGAATGTTACATCCTTTGAGTAAAATATACTTTTTTTTTTTTTTGAAGAGTAAAATATACATTGATTACTAAACTACTCCAAATGAACTAAATTATAAAGATTAACAGACAAAAACAACACAACATATTTTATTATATTTTTTAACATAAAAAGTTACGTGGGTGACCAATGGATGCCGGCTAAAGCCTGCTTATATTGTATACAAACAAATGCCAAAGGTCATAAGATTTATAATTATGGACATATATGTACATTTTCTTTTCCATTATTAACAACATCACAGTCGATCTATTTGTGTATCAGATTTCGTGTAAATTTTGACATATAGAGGTTGAAATCTGAACTCGACCCTTTCAGAATCGGGTTTTATGTATAAATTCAACTTTAAGAGATCAAATTTCGATGTGATGTCCAGCGGTATATTGATTTTATTGAGGTCTATATTTTTTTCATCCTATTATATTATAATTATTATTTCTTGAGGTCAACGTAATACAAAAGTTTGATTATAACATTGTAAATAACAAAATATATAGATTATTATAGATAATAACAAAGGCGTGGCCACTTGCCGTCGAAAAGGGTTTTTGTCGTTTCTGGGGGCCCAAAAAGTTGGCCCAATTATTTTATGTCACCCGCTCGTGTCGCGAATATTTTGGCGTATGCAGACCCGTTTCTATCGCTGAGTTGTTTATTTTGTTTTCTCTTTTTGAACTTTTTCTCTTTAGTGTAATTGAGTCGAGTCGGTATTCTTTAAGGCTCGAGTTTGATTTGGCTTAGCTCGAAACTCAGCTCGTTCATGATTGAGTAACAACAGAGTAAAATTGAACTCGACTTGTTTGGTATTCATTATAACTCGACTAGACTTTTAATCTCGATTATTTTATTCAAAATCTTATCATTTTTATAGAATGGGGCAAGATTGAACTCGACTCATTTTTACTTGAGTAATGATCAATGATATCATGTTTTAGATTCTTATATACAATAGTAACGCCGTTAGATCATGGAAATGTAAAAACTGTTGTGCACTTAATGTTGGAAAATTAAACGAAAAATAACTCCCAAGTATATTCCGTCCCTCATAATTGTCACAAAATGGAACTATGGAAAATCTTTCTAGGATACAATGAAATTTCTTGATTCAAACAGTGACTCGTTTGATCAAACCATATACACTCAGAGAATATACTGATCATGCATATGATTTGATTGAATTCATGTTTGCGTTCTGATGCTTTTGTAGAGGCAAAACACACCATTTCTGAAATGTTGCAAGAACAACAAACATTACTGTTCTCGTATGCAGAGCTATATATTTTCGCCATTGCAAAGGTACGTCCTTTCAGCCAGTGTCGTTTAGCTTTCAAAGGTATTGCCCCCGAGCCCCCACTACCTTCTCGACTCACGCGAATGGACGTTGCCCCCTAAACCCACTGCGACTTTACCGGGCAGGGTCGATCCTTGTTTTGTTACGACAACATTTATCTGAATAGCAACTCAATTGCAAACAATCACCAAAATATACAAATTATGAAGAAAAGAAAATCTAACAGGCAAGACCCTGGTGATGTTGTAAGGAACATGGGTTGAATACGATTACAACCACGATGTTGATGATGATGATGTGCTCCAAATCTCTTACGGGAGCAGAGTGAACGTGTTTGACCATATCCTCGTTGATCAAGTCTAGCATGCTTGCCCCAAACTTACGGCGAGCATGGTAGACACTTTATTAAATGAGTGGAATCATTTTATTGAATGTGCGAATTTCGTTGCAACAAACGATCGCCTGAATGTACTTCAACAATGACCGGAACACCTTGAAAATTCGCAAAAGTTGGATGATCGTATTATGAAAAGGAGTTTGTAATGATTGTGTTTGCAAAATACATAACACCCATTTTATTTGACACGATCTTTGATGCAATTCAAACAACATTTTCATTCAAAAGAAAAACCAAATAATTCATACCCAAAAGAAAAACAAAATGATATACAATATTTCAAGACCTTTCTCACTATGGTACATTAAACACTTTCTTGATGAAAATCATCCCAATCTCTTAAGTTTCTTGCTTAAAAAATCTTTACACTGAAAGCATTGAAGCAAAACTCTTCGCTCGTGTCGAGCCGATCTAATCATGATACGAATAAGGCTCGAGTGTCGTTGTTGTTGCATCCAATGACTCACTTATATGGTATGGATCAAGGAAGCACTTATTGTGTCTGGATGGGATCAAAAGTGCTACGTCCATCGAAAAGAAACAATTAACTTATTCTGTATACATGCAAAGTAAACGTTACTTTACGTGTATTCTGGGAAAGTTCGGTGTTTCTTTTTATGTGCACTAATCTTTGATGCAAAATGCGATATCCCTCGCCCACAGGACCCCTCCACCCCGACCTGACAATTCTGTGCACTAATCTTTTTTAATGTTTCTTAGGTCCAAGAGCATTTATCTCTATTGAACCATTGAAATGACGTCCATCCTATAAAATTACTTGGATCTTCCCCATCAACTTCTCGGTTTTCAGTGACGTTACTACGCCTCCTTAGTCTAGCAGCAAGAACTCAAGATCAGTTGTTGACTGTTCGATCTGACACCATGATCAATTACCATCGCGCTAAAAGTGTTCAGTCATACACTTTTGACACGCGATTCCTTGATTCTACACAATCAGCAACACATTTCTGCCTCTGAAATGCTGTGTAAAGAGGGCTGCCATGATTTTGACCTTGCTGCTGCGAATTTCGTGGATTTTTTACTCTGTGATTGATTTTCATGTTGAATATCCTGAAAGTTTATGTTATAGAATTAGCATCTTCATTAAAATCAGCAAGAAAATGTAGGGACTATCTCATTTTTCTAATATACTGTCTAAAAGGAAAATGATATGTCCATACTCCAGATATCTACTCGACACTTTTGTCACCGTTGATCAGAGTGTAATCGTGTAGAATCCCTTGATATGGACCCGGGACCCGGACCCCACCATGATCAATAGCCAGAAAAACGTAGAGTGATACATAGAGTTTTGATATCCAGGGTAGATGCATCATTACCATATCCAAAAACTGTTTGCAAGGTTGTTGTAACGCCCCGTTCTGAAAACCCGAGCTCATACCAAGGCACATACGGAACGACCCATATCTACTATGAATTTTGAATCAACTCGGGTTTTCAGCGCAGGGCGATTAGTTTTGCAAAAACAAGATTACAACATCTATCCCTACATAATCATATCAATTATGACAATCCAGAGGCAAAATTAAGCTGAAAATGAAAAATCTTTTCATGCAATGTTTGTTAAACTTAAACATAGAGCTGAAGTAAATACCTTAGAGTTCTCTAATTGTTCTGTCAAATGAAATTCAGGTTGCAATCTGCATATCCATTCAGTTTGATTCCTCTTTGTGTTCCCATAGTTCTTTGCTCTTATTACCTTCATAACCTCTGCAAACAAACAACAAAAATCAACACCCCAGATTCCTCCAACAAAAATCATACTCTAAGCGTAATTTCATCGAACACTTTGTAAACGTACATTACAAAACAATAAAGAGCTGAAATTCAGGGGAATTATGAACCTTGAGTAGTAACAAGCCGATAAGATCTCCCAAGTAACAGAGATTCATGAGGACGAAGTAGCTTTCCATGAGTAAAGCTTACAACTTTTTGATCATCATTTGCAGAAGAATCGGTCGGAAGATGAATAATAAGAGAGACATAATGGCCTGGATTCAATTTCATCACTTCTCCGGCAGTCAAAGACCAATACAATCTTTGTGTTCTTCCATTTGGATGCTGTATCATTAAAGCTGCAACGTTAACATTTGTAGTTTGACAATTTCCCATGTTGAATTTTGAACTTTTCTACTTCTTCTTCTATGTGTTTGAGAAGATTGAATTAGAGAAAAAGAAATAGGATGATGAATGAGAAAGGAGTTAGATAAGACACTAATGGAGAAGAAGCAAAATGGCAAGCAAATGGTCTCATTCAGATGATGCAATGGGTAGAATATATATTTGTGTATGAACATTACTCATGAGGCTATGAGGCCTCTCCACGTGGCACAACCCCATCTCTCGTAAGACCAAGATCATCCATCAAATCAGGGGCGGACCCACCCTATGCCCGGGGTGGTCTCAAGCCCCCCCAAATGGTCACAAGCCCCCCTATATATGGTCCCAAGCTCCCCTCAAATTTTTATTATTGTAGTAGTAGTGTTAATATTAGTATGTTATGTGTCTTTTTATTGAACAAAAGACCTTATATCCTAGTGGTTTAAGAACAAACCCTTTAAAGTCTCCATAATTCTAGGTTGTAAGTTTAAATCCCACTACCAACATTTTTTTATTTTTTTTTCCGGATTTTTTTTAGCTTTGCAGTTTATATACCAAGACCACCCCGAAAATTTTTCCTGGTTCCGCCACTGCATCAAATTTACCTTACACGTATCATTCATCAGGTTCTTAATTAAAGAAGTTCGTATCAGAATAAAAGCCTTAACTTCAACATATACCGTCTTTTATATCAATTGACTGACATGGACCATGTCGTTATGGGTTCATACAACCGACGTCATGCATCTCATCTTTAATCACCTACAACTGTAATGACGTAAGTCGTCATTAGTCTCAGATAACCGTTACATTACGTTAAATGAACATTACATGTGTTACACCACCAATTATAACCGCTCCATAATATTCACTCAGTACATTAAACGTGTCGGAATGCCTTTACCCACGGCTATGCTCTATATTAAGGGTTCTTTTCGGAGAACAAAATCTAGGACCCTCTTACGTCTTGTTTGTGTTGCAGTAATTCGCTCGTGTATTTGTTGAGTCAAACTTTTGAGACCCGATTAATTACTTGTTCATTTATTACGATTTTACCCGGACGATATCCAACATCGTCAGTTGTCTGATTTGTTTATGCAAGTTATAACCATGTCGTTTTACTTGAATTGTGATGCTCGTTGTGATAGTCAAGGGCTTAGCCAAGAGGGGTGGCTGGCTAAACCCACCCGATGGTTATTTTAATAACGTAAGAAAACCTATATATTTCAACCCAAAACAATGAGTTTCATTCGACCATACAAATATCGACAACAGACACATTCAAAGAAAACAACTTTTATTTATATTTGATCGTACACACCCATTCTATATGAAGTAGAATATAAAGAATGATATACTTCCTCATACCTAAATATAAGTCATTTTGTTTTTTTAGTTTAATCACAAAATATAAATCATTTTACAAAAACAATACTAATGTAACAATTATTACATGTTTTTCCATCTTACCCATAATATATTATCATTTAATTCACATTTTATTAGTTTACAACTATTACCTTAATTATAACATTATTTTGAACTTTTGTCATTAAAATTTAGGACATTGATTCACTTTCACAAACTCTACGAAACTTCTATTATAATGTATATTTGAAGACTTATAAAGCAATACATTTCATTTAATATAATATTTCTACAACAAAAACGTTACATTTGACAAACTGAATTCCAAAAATTACCGTACAAAAATCAAAGTTTCATATTCATGTATATTTTTGTATAAAAGAGTTGCGTGCATATATGACCAAACAGTGCCGGCGCGAGCCTGTATTTTTGCCATATGGAAATCATTAAGAGACATTAATTAGATAAATATATATACATATTTTTGACATTAAGAGCCAAACTTATCCTAAAGCTATTTATTAATCATAATAATAAATTAATCATTTCCCATACTGTATAATTCGATCATTCTTAGGCGTGCAAATTGAGTTTGAAATTTTCCATCGATACATGTTATATTCGGGGCTCCGTCAACTAGTCCTCTTTTTTTATATACCCGCCTTTGTCTATACCATTTGGCCTTTGCAGACCCGTTTCAATCTCAAAATTTAATATATATATATATATATAGCCTGCGAACATGTTCTACAGCTTTTCGGGGCTCCATCCAATAAGCTTACTTTGGCATATGCAGACCCGTTTCAATCAATCAATTTTACTTTTAATTTTATATATAAAGTTTCGATTAATTACTTGTTTATTTTTCCACTCAAAAAAAAAAAGAAAAAAAAGAATTATACTTGTTTATAAACAAAATAGACGGCATATTTGGCTGTTTCCAACAAAGGATGGGGTTGGGACATCTGTTTTTACTGTTGCACGGATAAAGAACACGAGAGGTGACACAACACATTTTTATATTTTTAATTATGAGTTGGACGTTAATTAATCATCACGGAATACAATTATAATTAGAGTAATGGTACTAAAATAATTATTTAGACACAATAAGTGATAGAACATGTCTTTACTTTATTTATTATAATAGATTTGTATTATGATGAAAAAAATATGTTGTGTAAATTGTTGTGTCCGATGTTTATGAGCTAAGCAAATATTGGTTCTACTACTAAAACTTTCTTCTCTATAAAGGAAAAGCCCTAGTTTTTTTGAAACCAATATAGTATATTGCAAAATGGGCATTTAGATATTACTTCATTTAGTAACTTTAGTAACACTATTTACGTTATGAATGTAGTCCAGACTAAGTATGTGTAAGATAAATAACACACAGAATGGGTGGTATATTAAAAAAAATCCTCATTTTTTGTGCAAGAAAGTTGGACTCAACAATTGCAATCACGTTTAGACATTTGTATGTTCGTGGGACATGTTTGGTGCAAAAGACGATATCCCTAGAGACATTATCCTTGAGATACATACATGGCAAACCTGCTTATAATGCTGTGCTAACTGAAGGTAATTCTGTTGATTATAATGTGACTATAATAATTGGCTGAAAATTTGGAAAGGTAAGAATAAATTCTTTATCTATCTTTGCTTGGCATTCCAAAATTCTCACCAATGTTGAAAGGTTAAAAACCCCCCAAAATTCTTCTGCTTAATTAGGAAATGCCCTTATGCTTTTGATGATATATGGATCCTGCCCTTATGCTTTCAGAAATGATAATTCTGACTATCTCTCTTGGATTACCACTAATTCTTCTGATACTATTTGATGAGAGTCAAATTGGCTATCATTTTATATGTAATTATACCCCGTTTATACCTCATTTTATATGTTTCCGGGGACATTTGGTTGTATTTTGATGTATTTACTCCTTGGTTATCATTTCGGGACCTAGGACGTAAAGTCCGGGATTCTCGGTCTTTTTCGGTGTAATTTACTATACTCTCGGTCACCCTAGTGTCCTGTAGGGATTATGTGTGGTATTTGTTGTGATTTTGTACAGGACTTAGGTGTTTGAGATGTCCGGAAGGCGAGTTACGAGGATTGGAACGTGTGCCCGAAGCTTAAACGTTCAAACGGATCAAAACGCGGTGGTACTACAACCATACCTTCCACTGATCTGCATTTTGATCCACCTTAGAGGCATATTCTGGGCTGGACATCTCCATGAAAGTTGTAGACAATTGAATCAGATTTCCAACGCAACTTGAATCACTCGATTTGGAGGTCTACACGTAAAGTTATGACTGATTTACTGAAGGTGTGTCAGACAGGCGGGCGCCCGTGAATGCGTTTTTGGCTCAGAAAGTTGCTGATCGAATTTGTGAAGGAAATAATCTGACGGGCGGGCGGCCGCCCGCCGTCCAGATCTGAAAAAAACACACTGTAAATACCCCCATTCGATCCAAAAAGGAGAGGCTTCTTCCCAAAGGACAACCACCATTTTTCCTACATGTTATTACTTAGGGGTTGAGTCATTGTTGTTTGGGATATGTTTTAGTTCGGGGAGAGTGAATTCGTTGTTCTGTGCAACGGATTCATCGAACCATTCATGGTGGTGGGGATTGAGCCCCGTTTGATATTGTTTTATTTTCCGGGGGTGCTTAATTCCTATGAGTTTGTGAAGGAGACGCAACGGTTTGCTCTCCTTTGGTATAGCTATCCTTGATATATATCGGGGTAGAGAGTCTAACTGAGGACTATAAACTCAGAATGTATTTTTATCGCTTTTCTTCCCCTAGTGTGTCATTGTATTTCTTTAGTGTGCATTCGGGTAAATTTTGTTGTGATATAACCCAGTGTAGTGTGTATTATGGGGGTTAGTGTGGTGTTTTTGGTTTTTGATGAATCGTGGTTGTCCGTCTAGTTTCATTTCGTTATCTCCATACCTGTGTATCTCGTGTAGTTGTTGTTTCTGTTGATATTAGCACAGGTACCCTGGGAGGACTTTCTACGGATGCCACGTGATCGTACTCGCACCATTTTCCGGTTGTAAGCTAACTTTTCTACCCTTATCCTTCGTGTTTCGTTTTAAAGTAGGGGGTGGTTAGTTTAGCTTAAATGTCCCATATTCATGTCGAATGAGTTATACTTAGCGATTGTTATCCCTTTAGTTTAAATGAGTCAGATTCTGAGAATTTTGATGGTTTTGACATTGGTTTTGATACATCGAGCCTTCGGTATTGTTTTGATAAACATCTAGTGATTGTATAAATGCATTTCATTCAAGTTGAGATCTTGTATTGAGAATCGAATAGTTCTATCACGTTAGCTTCGACGTCATTTATCACCATGATTAGTGGACGATTATAGTTGTCGTATGACCCGGTTACCTAGAACTTATATTAGTAACTTCGAGGCGAAATAGAAAGGTCATCGTTGTTAGGTACGGGATGACGGTTTTTGCATTTATTTTGACCCGATCAGAGCCAAAAGCCATCCTTATACATATATCCACTGTTACCCCTCTAAGCCTTTTGTAGGGTGGTTAGACCGCCGCCCGAACTGACCATTTTGTTACTAACCCGTATAATCGATGTCCCTAGCCTTATTTCGGTCTACGTATCCTTGACTACCTTGCAATTGAGCTTTTATTTCCGCACATTTATACGATGTTGCGAGATGTTGTGGTATGGGAGTGTTGTTGTGAGTTGTGACATTGTATTATTCGAGTTATCCGGTATGAGAGTGTGACGGTGTGTTGGTTCGACTTTGTTCGGAATTTTGATGTGTATAGTTT
Source organism: Gentiana dahurica var. dahurica (assembly GCA_024500145.1). Taxonomy (NCBI): domain Eukaryota; kingdom Viridiplantae; phylum Streptophyta; class Magnoliopsida; order Gentianales; family Gentianaceae; genus Gentiana; species Gentiana dahurica. The sequence goes on from CM044908.1 coordinate 5,681,107, forward strand.
TATACATACATGTATATAGTTTGGAAAAAATATAAGAAAAAAAAAAAAGAAAAAAGTGAAAAAAAAAAGAAAGAAGAAGAAAAAAAAATGAAAAAAGAGAGTGTATATATATTTATCGTATGTGTTTTTATTTTTAGAAAGTGTCTAGAAAATAATGGACCAAGTTATATATGTTTAGAGTTGGAGTTGGGGTTTATTTCGGATATCGAGATTGTTTTTATAGTTGGAGAGTTGGAGGCGTTTGAAACCGAGTTTCATATAAATTTTTCTCGGTTAAAGCTCGTTTGCACCTTCTCTTTCTATTTTTATCGTAAATATCTTTTCGTAGCCCTAACCTAAGCCTAAACGATATAACCGTGCAAGTCCTGCCCGATCGTACTAGACGACGATAGACCTCGATTAGTGGAGATGTGTACGACGTATAAGCCTATGGTGTAACCTCGGTAAATTATACGTCTATAATCTAAACCGGTCATTGGTGATAAATGTTGAAAAAGCTATACACACACACACGTTCATTCTCAATACAAGGTAGAACTTAAATCTTATGCATTTATATCATTTACTTGTGTTTTACCATTTCAATTCTTATAGACTAGATGTATGATTGCAATGTTGACTCCATCTTTATTTTTGAATCGCTTATTTTTGCTCGAGGGCGAGCAAACGCTAAGTAGGGGGTAGTTGATGAGAGTCAAATTGGCTATCATTTTATATGTAATTATACCCCGTTTATACCTCATTTTATATGTTTCCGGGGACATTTGGTTGTATTTTGATGTATTTACACCTTGGTTATCATTTCGGGACCTAGGACGTAAAGTCCGGGATTCTCGGTCTTTTTCGGCGTAATTTACTATACTCTCGGTCGCCCTAGTGTTCTGTAGGGATTATGTGTGGTATTGGTTGTGATTTTGTACAGGAATTAGGTGTTTGATATGTCCGGAAGGTGAGTTACGAGGATTGGAACGTGTGCCCGAAGCTTAAACGTTCAAACGGATCAAAATGCGGTGGTACTACAACCATACCTTCCACTGATCTGCATTTTGATCCACCTTAGAGGCATATTCTGGGCTGGACATCTTCATGAAAGTTGTAGACAATTGAATCAGATTTCCAACGCAACTTGAATCACTCGATTTGGAGGTCTACACGTAAAGTTATGACTGATTTACTGAAGGTGTGTCAGACAGGCGGGCGCCCGTGAATGCGTTTTTGGCTCAGAAAGTTGTTGATCGAATTTGTGAAGGAAATAATCTGACGGGCGGGCGGCCGCCCGCCGTCCAGATCTGAAAAAAACACACTGTAAATACCCCCATTCGATCCAAAAAGGAGAGGCTTCTTCCCAACTCGTTTTTCCACCATTTTTCTGCGTTTTTCTTAGCTTAGATTAGGTTTGTAGATAGATTAGCTTAGTTTAGTTGTAGATTGTTGTAATTTGAAGACTTATGTTGCTAGCTCTTGCAATTTCGATTTGGATTTCGTTTTTCTTCCGGTGTTCTTCGACTCCAGTTTCCGGTAATTTCAATTTCTTGCTTTCATCTTGATTCATGCTAGCTTTATTGTTGATTTCTTATATTTCATAATTAGAATGAGTAGCTAATAGCTTTATAGCCGAGTCATGTGAAGATTGTTGAAATCGAACCCTAGTTTGGATCACAGAAGTATTCTCGATGTTTTGATAGTTAATTTTGATGTTGATTGTTGTCTTAGAACTTATGATTAACGATGGTTGTTAAATTCGCGACTTAATAATCGTATTACACGTATCGTCTTTACATATGTATTTTGCGAGAGGGTACGGGAAAAGGGGTTCTAGGATTGCCGTGTAAAACCGACTGAGTTGTTCAGATTCGGTTTCGTGTGTGAGGTTTATATCGTTGTTAACGAGCGTCTCATAGAGCGTAGACCGTGTCGGGTCAGTTAAATGTTGGAGAAAATAGTGGAATTGAATTAAAGTGAATAAAAATGATTTTATAATCATTTTATTCAGACGACTTTGCAAGCTTAATTTGATTATATTCTTGTATAGAATATATACAATGTTTTGATAATTCTGAAAACTACGTAAGTCGTAGATGAATTCAGGATCTAGAATCATTCAATTCGGAGTACGAGTGAATGAGAAATTAACGCTTGAAGTCGGGTGTTTGAAAGAACTTTTGTTGGAAGTGGAAGTTGAAGAGTATTCAACTAAACTGTGTACCACATTGGAAAAAGAGAGAAATGTTTTCCAGTATATATGTGGGAAGAATGTTATATGTGGTATAAGCTCCTAGAAGAAGGAGAGATAGCGGGTTGGTTTTAGCAATCAGACGTTACGCTAAAATGGCCACACGCGCGCGCGCCGCCGCCGCCCGCCCGTGCCCGTGACCGTTGACCTTGACCTTGACCTTGACCTTGGACCTTGGGCTTTGGGCTTTGGGCTTTGGGGAATGGGCCTGAGGGCCCTAGGCCCAGGCCTGTGTTAAACTTTTTATACAAAAGTTAATTGGGCTTGGTCCAGTTCATATACATTCTGATTGAGCTGAAGATTGAGTTCAGCTCGGTTCGGTTATCCAACATAGTTCGGTTCAACAATAATTAATGGTTAATTCATTGCTGTAACTGATGAAACGGCTGTAATTAAGATGAGTTATGGTAATTCATTGCTGTAACTGATGAAACGGCTGTAATTAATTCATTCCAGCCCAGCCCTCTCCTATATATAGCCTCCATATGGATTGAAGCTACATACACACATTCGAAATACAACACCGGAAAGCTTCATACATTCATATAGTTCTGACGTAGTTGCATACGAGTTTGAAGAAGAGATTCCGAGCACTAGAAGAGTTCGTTGAAGGTTCGTGTAAGAAGTACCTCTATACGAATCAGTAATCCGAGTTATCCTGGGAGACAATTGGTTTTAACCGGGGTACACACCGGACCAAATTTGTCTTAAGGACAGAGTGTCCTACTCGTCTCGGAGTTATTGTATCCACCTTTATTTTAGTATATATTTCATTTTTCATTTGTAATTCGTTTTATTTTCAATAAAATTGTTGTTTAATTCGTGTTAATTATTTTAATTGCGTTCGGGCTCCTACATTAAATCCGGTCAGCGGACTGTTGAATTCGACATAGGAAACTAGGTTGTTGAAATTGGCGCTTAGTTTCGGAACTAGGAGATGACATCTTTCGATCATTATCAATTAGGTTTAGTAATCCGAATGCTTCTGGGAATAAACTAGGGTTTGAAAGTAAACAATCGGAACGTTTCTCGGCTATCTCTTTTATATAGTTTTAAATCTTTGTTTGTACATCATTGTTGTAGAATCGGTGATCTGACAAATCACCGTCCTTAGAATTTATGTACCGCACTTGTGTTGGCCTGAACTAGGAACGAGACCGACTCTGATACTTAACCAGATTCCCTGTGGGATACGACATTGACTCACCATTTCTAGGCTACAGTTGACCCGGTACACTGCCGGTGAGATTGGACACTTAGAAAAGGCCCCGATCACTATTCTGGTCAAAAATGGAAATTATACTGGGCCTAAGAACACCATCTTTTTTTTTTTTTTTTTTTTCATTTTTCGCAGATTTGGAAAGATAGAAACCTTTTTTATTTTCACAGCAGCGGCCACGTACGACATGAAGTGTGATGGCATTGGGTCTTGAAGAGGGTGCACCACCAAGATCAGGGTTGGGCAAGAAATATTTAGGCACAGGTGCCAATCTTGAAATACCAGTTTTACCCTCATCTCCTTCCTTCAACAGTACTAGAGCAAGTTAGAACAGACTCACAAGCTAAAAGGTGGAGCATCCTGTCCACCATTAAAACAGCTTCTGGGTTTTTCGTAGACAGGTTTGCAATGATCTGGGTTGCCGATATTTGTGCTCCGGGACCGGCTCCGGCTATGATCTCGAACAGACCGAGACGGAAAACTGAAAGCAACACCATTGGCAGTGAACCGGCAATCACCAGTTGCATGGCGTAGGAAAAATGCTGCTCTTCTACTTCTTTTTCATTGCTTACTGCTGCTTCTTCTTTGGCTAATTGGCTTTGGTATCGACGGGAGAAGCCATTAATTCCGGGGAAATGTCAACTGAGAACTCTCACACACAAGTGCGAAGATGTCATATACTCCCTCTCTCTCATACTTTAATTTTGCAATTAATGCTTTAAATATAATTAAATGATGAGACATTGTATAGTACAACAAGGTTATAACTTTTTTTTCTTTAGTAAGTTAGAGCAAGTCCAATGGTACCTATAAACCACGTCTCTAATCATAAATATCAAAATTTAATAGTATTATTTTTTTAGTTTGATTTTATGAATGTTCTTTTTTTTTTTTTAAAATTATTAAAAAGGACAAAAACATTTATATACTACCTCCGTCCCACAAAAAGTGTCCATAACGGAAAAATGAATTGTCCCATAAAAGGTGTCCATTTAAATTTCCAATACATCATTAAATACATTTTTTCCAATCAATACCCCTATTTTAACATTTAATTTTCCATAATCCATTCATATTCCAAAACAAGCATTTATGATTAGTTAAGGGTATATTTGTCTATTCATTTTTAAAATACAACACATTAATTATTTCTTTAATCTCCGTGTCCAACAAAAAGTGGACACTTTTTGTGGGACGGAGGTAGTAATTAGTAAAAAAGTCATTTCTCAATATATAGGGATAAAAATACCTTTTTTTTCATGTTTATAACTACCATACACATAAAATAAAATAAAATTTTGAAAACAACCCCACGTTCCCTTCAACAAAAAAAAAAAAAAAAAACCAATCCAACGTTTGCTAAAGAAAAAAGGTTAATAATATTCATAACACTCACGTCCATGAAGAAAAATTTTTAGAAAAAAAAAAAAACCAAATCTATTCTACCTAATAATTTTTTAATGAATCATATCTTTTAATCTACATTTTTAATCATCATAATTTTTTCATAATAATTTAATTTTTTGTTCTCTTTATTTTGACTCTGGTTTTGTTACTATTGACATACAATCAATCTATAGTGTCAAATAATAGTGTCACGTGGTATTACAATATCAAATGGTAGTGTCAAATGGTAGTGTCAAATAGTAGTGTCACATGGTGTTGTTACTATTGTCATAATATCAATCTATAGTATCACAATATCAAATAGTAGTGTCACATGGTATCACAATATCAAATAGTAGTGTCAAACAGTGTGATAATTAGTAATGACATATTATATACTGAAATTTATTATTATCACTAATGACACACCTTTACTACTGTCAGTGATATAGTAGTGACAAATTGAATGACATATTATTGTAAAAAAATGATTTTTGAAATTATATCGAAAGATATCAAATTTGATATCAAAATAAAGATAACGAAAAATTATAAATTAAGGTGAAAAAATTATGATAATTGAAAACATAAATTAAAAGATATAACTGATTGAAAAATTGATAGGATATATATATATATATATATATATATATATATATATATATATATATATATATATATATATATAATGTCCTACATTGGAAAAGTAGTAGAATGCCCACCCCATATAAGTGAGAGACATAAAGTTCTTGTCAACTCGGGTTAGCCCTTTTAGACCAAGCGATGACGGCGGTCTAAGCAGTTGACCGGACATTTATGACTCATTTAGCGCTACCAGGCCCGGAGTCTGGGGGCGTTACAGAATGGCATCAGAGCCGACTATCAGACGGCCCTAAGCGCTGCACCGTATAAGAAAGATGGTGTAGTTGCCTCTGGTAGGGACGATCCAAGATCAGTCTTGGCCGTCCTGGCGAGGACGCTAGTCCCTTCTAAGGGGGTGAGAATGTAAAATCCCACATCGGGAAATTAGCAGAAAGCTCACCTCCATATAAGTGTGAGACATAAAATATCTTGTCAACTCGGGTTAGCCCTTTTAGACCAAGCGAGGACGACGGTCTAAGCAGTTGACCGGACAATTTATGGCTCATGTAGGGTTACCAGGCGCCAGGTCTGAGGGCGTTACAGAATGATATTCATAGCCGACCATCAGACGGAACTATGCACTGCACCGTACAAGAAGACGGTGTAAGGATGACCTCTAGTTACCTCTGGTAGGGACGATCCAGGAAAAGTCTTGACCGTCCTGGCGAGGACGCCAGTCCCTTATAAGGGGGGAGAATGTAATGTCCCGCATTGAAAAAGTAGTAGAATGCTCACCCCCATATAAGTGTGAGACATAAAGTTCTTGTCAACTCGGGTTAGCCCTTTTAGACCAAGCGAGGACGGCGGTCTAAGCAGTTGACCGGACATTTATGACTCATTTATAAGAGCGTACAATATATATATATATATATATATATATATATATATATATATATATATTCAGTTGCTATGTATTTAAGTTTAGTGCATTCAACGTGGTGAGCTATAACTTCCGTACAGCAGTTTTTAAAAAAAATGATTTGAGGGCTATTATTGTCTTTGAGCTCCATAAAATGTCCTTTAAACTAAAAAGAAAATGATGTTGTCCTTTTTGCTAATTTTGAAAATGTTTTTGTCCTTTTCAATAAGTCTCTTTTTTTAGGGAGAATTTATGAATGTTTTTAACATTATAAATACTACTACCTCCGTCCCACAAAAAGTGTCCATAACGGAAAAATGAATTGTCTCATAAAAGGTGTCCATTTAAATTTCCAATACATCATTAAATACATTTTTTCCAATCAATACCCCTATTTTAACATTTAATTTTCCATAATCCATTCATATTCCAAAACAAGCATTTATGATTAGTTAAGGGTATATTTGTCTATTCATTTTTAAAATACAACACATTAATTATTTCTTTAATCTCCGTGTCCAACAAAAAGTGGACACTTTTTGTGGGACGGAGGTAGTATAATATATTATTATCGTATTTATTGATAATTTTTTGACCTAACAATATTTTGAGAAATATTTATATACATGGTCTATATATTTTGATCTAATATTAATTTAAAAAGTATATAAATTTCAACTAGATTGTATCTGAAGAAAAAAAGTTAAAAATCATAGTAACACTGTATTATTATTTTTTTGAAAGAGTAACACTGTATTTATGTTTTCATGTTTTGTATATTTTTTTAATGAGTGCTCCTTATAATTTGATGTTAATTTATGTTTGTAACTTGAGGAAGAAATGGATCAAAATGTAACTGCACAACCATTTTCTTTGAAGCCGATAATTTCTGGCACAAATTGTGCTCTGATAAAGCATTATAAGTGAAAATGAAGCTCACTTGCGCGTGTGGGTGTATGGGAGAGTATTAGGCAAATGATCAAATTTGGTACCTCGTCTAGTATCAAACCTAATTTAGATACCTAACATTTTCTCTGTTCGATATGCTAATACCTTTCTATATGGGTCAAAATTCGATTTTGACCCCTACCATTGGACTAGCCCTTATCTCCGTATAACAGTCTGAGATTAATTTTTCGAGATATTGTTAGTATCAAATGTTGGAACTCTCCCAATATGGTTTGTTGCATCCAATATTTTACATATATACTCCCCCGTCCCAAATTGTTTGGGACGGTAACTCTACATATTTTTTTTATGGTAAACTGTAACGCCCCATTCCCGGACACCGAGTCCTTATCCGGAAAGAGCGCTCGGCACATATATTATCAAATAAATTCAATAATCTATGTAAGCCTTACGCCATACACCAGAACTAAAACGACGCGGAAGATAAAACAACTCGGGAAAACCAAAAGATCGAACACACGGTAATCAATGCTGTGAAAAACTAAATCCAATAAAGAGAACTAATCATCCAACATTCAAATCCCAAAAGATCTCAAAAGAAGCTAAACCAAAAAGAAGGACAACATTGTTCAAACGTGAAACAACTGTTTTAAGAAAGAAACAACTAAAAGAACTAAGTCTTCAAAAGCTTCATCTCAAACTTCATCGTCAAAGAACTCATCAGCGTTAGCAAACTGTTCATCTTCTTTGGGGAAAGGGGAAGACAAACACAACGTAACGGGGTAAGTACAAAAGTACTCAGTAACATGTAGAAGATCGTATAACTATGATCTCATAAAGAAATAAAAGCAACACCGTCTTTTATTAATTCATTTCCGTTATTAACCCTAGCTAACTATCATATTATGTTCATAGCATAACATGAGGTTCCAAAGGGTATCTAACTTAGCTCAAGTTTGTTACATCATGAATAACAAGGGCACTACGCCTAGTAATAGGATGTACTAGGACAACTGGGTGCAACCTACTTAGAGACACGCTCTAGTAGCCCCGGGAATATCTGAGTCCCGATAGTGTGATAACCGGCAGAATGTACCAGACGCTTTATCTAGCCAATCGATTGACCGGCGTGGGTACAGTCTACTTTGTCTGGTCAGAGAACACATCGCGATATTGTACTATGCCTTACCAAGCATTGCATGATGTTTAAGATTTTAAACTAACACATACGTTTGATTAGATGTTTAACTAGCCACCTAAGTGTTTTCAAGTAAGCTCCCTCGCATCTCCTACTCTCTTTCCTAGACCACTAGACACGGACAAGGCCTAGCAATTACACAGACATCGATAAACTCTAGCTTATCGAAGCACAAGGTAAATCCAAAGCTTTCGACGGTCCCACACTTCATCTTTTTAGGGAATCCATATGGTGTCGGAACTAAACGCATCAAAAGCTAATTCAGAGCTTTGTCACATAAGGTTAAGCAGTAAATATGCTATTATAAAGCTTGAAACACATAAAAAGAAGAACAGCACTGGAACAGTCCCTGTCCGGACGGATAAACTTGTTGTCCGATACTGAGAAATAGCCGTACGGATACACAACTCATCCGTACGGATGAACCAACACTCGGTCGACCGAATGGATAGGCTCGGTCGACCGAGCCTCTCTCTTGCACAGATACAAGTTTTTCTTGCACCATAGAGGACAGTTTTCTGCACTCTGCGTTTTCTACTCAAATTCAACCCAACCTCGACTTAAGCAAATTAAAACCATGAAAACAATCATACAAATTGCTCTACCACTTTACGAAATCTTAATCATACGATAAGAAAACCACGTTACCTTAAATTGCGTGGTACAACGATCCAAAGCTTCAACCCGTCAAAAGTTTAACCTTTAAATCCAAACGTTAATGGATTTAAGGATTGTTGATATCAAAACGATCCTCGTCTCGCGGTGATCCTTTCTCTCTTGATGAGTCTGATGAAAAGAACAACGGATTAGCCTTGAAAAGCGAGAGCTTCTTCTCCTTTTTCTTTTCAAAACTTGCGCCCCTTTTTCCTCTCCTGCGTCCCTCTCTCTTTTTTTTTTTTGTCAAAAACAACAAGGTTAAAATTAGGATTAGTTTTCCTTTTATAATTCCAATTACCTAATTATTTAATTATTTTCCTTAAAAAGAAAATCCTTGTTTATCCCTTTTTTCTTTTCTTTTTTTTTTCGAAAATCCTTTCATTAAAATAACATAATATTCTGATTTTTGCTAAAAGACCGAATTGCCCTTTTTCAAAAATCAGGATATTACATTCCTCCCCTCTTAAGAGGAGTTTCGTCCTCGAAACTAGATCGTACCTGGTAGATGAGGGAACTCTGGGAACTCGTTGAACATGTCCGCTTCCACTTCCCAAGTGGCTTCCGTCGGTGCATGATTGCTCCATTGCACTAATACTAACGGGATCACTCGTCTCTTTATCATCTTCTCTTTCCTATCCAGAATCCCTATCGGCTTCTCCACGTAGGAGAGATTATCTTGCAACACTTCCGGATCAATCTCAGATTCCACGTCCACTTTAGATAGACACTTCCTAAGCATCGATACATGGAAAACATTGTGGACTCTAGACATCGACTCTGGTAACCGAAGTCTGTAAGCCAACTTCCCAACTCTTTCGATGACATCAAAAGGTCCTACATACCTTGGACTTAGCTTTCCTTTCTGTCCGAACCTCTTGATACCCTTCATTGGAGACACTCGAAGGTAAACTCTATCCCCGACCTCAAACTCTAGCGGTCTTCTTCTAACATCGGCCCAACTCTTCTGACGATCTTGAGCAGCTTTCAGATTTTTCCTTATCAACTCGATTTTCTCCTTGGCTTGCTGAACCATCTCCGGCCCTGTGATATGTTTCTCTCCCACTTCATCCCAGTAAAGTGGAGTTCTACACTTCCTACCGTACAAGGCCTCAAAAGGTGGCATTCCCTTTGCCACCTCGTGTGACAATCCTTCCATGAATTTATCAATCTTTTTCTCTTCACTTTTCATGATCTCAGGGTAGAATCTGCCCAACTCATGGAATTTCTGGGAGTATTGAATTACTGTATATCTCCCTTGTTCCACTCTACCTCTGACGACGATATCTGGTCCTTGGTTCACCCCACGCATGATGTTGCTCACAGACGGGGTGTTAACTTGGGAAACTGTAGGGCCCTGGGTAACAGTCTTGGCCGTCCTGGCGAGGACGCCAGTCCCTTATAAGGGGGGGAGAGAATGTAAAGTCCCACATTGGTAAAGTAATAGAATGCTCACCTCCATATAAGTGTGAGACATAAATGTCTTGTCAACTCGGGTTAGCCCTTTTAGACCAAGCGAGGACGGCGGTCTAAGCAGTTGACCGGACCATTTATGACTCATTTAGCGTTACCAGGCCCGGAGTCTGGGGGCGTTACATAAACAATATAAACATGGAGGAGTGTTTGAAGAAATTTGATGTGTATTGTATAAATCATTTGTGTGCATAAAAAATAATTTGAACTATACATTTTAAATTAAAAAAATAAAAATCAAATAAAACAGAAACACTTTGCCGTCTGCTATTCATAAATTTGCCGTTATGTTTTATGTAGATCAAATGATGTAAATGTATTACTTGCCGTTATGTTTTATGTAGATAATGATGTAGATGTATTACTTTATATTTATTTTACTTTTAGTTTATGATTCTTGGGTATCCATCGATCCAATCTCTGTTTTGATGCTTTTAATACTCTCTCCGTTTTCATTTTATTATCATAATTATCGAAAATGAAAATTCTTTTTTATGCGTCGTAGTTATATTTTCAAATCACTATTTATTGTATTTTTCTACATCTATCCTTATTTGACTGAGATATTAAAAAAAACATTACATTAATTATATTCAATGATGTTATTGTCATTTTGACATTAAATCAAATCATTAACTACTATTTTTAATACGTGTGAACAGTTAAATAGGGACGGACATAGGGAGTATTTTATATTCACGTGACTTTTTGTAAACCAAAGCAAACTGAAATAGTCAAACCTATATTTATCCATTACGAATGATAAAATACACCCTTTTTTTTAGGGGTAAAATGTGCTTATTTAATTATTCTGTGTTCATCTTACAAACACGAATTACATGAGGCGAGGGAGAATGATCTCATTCTTTACATCCAACTAGACTGAGACCTTCTCTACCTAACAAATGGGCAGGTAAGTTACCTTGCCTTTTGGCAAAGGAAAAAGATAAAGAAACAAATGCAGACATTAAATTCCGGCAGTCCTCAATGATACTGCTTACATAAGACAAGTCCTCGGTCGATCCTTGAGGCGTTGGTGTATAAGGTAGGAGTCCCCTTCTAATATAACATTGAAATAACCCCAGGTCAGGGCAAAGACTAGGGCGTGATAAGCAGCGAGAGCTTCACATGTAATTATAAATAATCATAAATAATCATGACGTAGATCCATCATAATTAATAATACTAAACATTGTGTCATTTGTTGATTCCTAGTGATCATAAACGTAAAATTATGCTCCTTCCTAAACACCACCACACCTCCAAACTACATAGATATCACCACCACTCCAAATTAAATAGATATCACCACCACACGTCTCATCTTTATGGACTCAAGATCCTCTCGTGTGACTTATCGTCGTGTGAGAGATATTCAAGTGGATATCTCTCAAATGAACACCACCACGCCTCCAAAGTACATTTGATATCACCACCTCCACATTTTTATGGACTCAAGATCCTCTCGCGTGACTTACCATCATGTGAGAGATATTCACGTGGATATCTCAAATGAACACCACCACACCTCCAAAGTACATAGATATCAACACCACACGTCTCATTTCTATGGACTCGTGATCCTCTCATGTGACTTACCGTCATGTGATTATGGACTCAGAAACATCTCGTGTGACTTACCGCTCGTGTGAGAGATATTCAAATGTCTCTCAAATGCAAGAGAAAAAAATACGCAGTACGCCTCTGGCGAATTTTTTCTTTGCTTTGGTTGTTATTTGTTTACAAAAGTTTGCCACATATTAGGGGTATGAACATAGGATAATTGGACATGTGCTTGAGCTTGTGCTTATGGTTCATGTAAAAATAAACAAAAATTAAATAGCAAAAATTACATATAATGTTTCAGAATCTAATGGCAAAACTAGGAAACAAGAGCTAAATTTGAAATATATCAAAAACAAAAAGGTCGAAAACCGGTAAAACGCGAACGTACGACCAATCAATCACTCTGACGCAACGAATGCCACAACCTGATATGACAATCGGATTTATGATGATTTAAAGAGGGGTTTTTCACTGCTACGTCAGGTTGTGATATTCATTGTGTTGAAGTGGTTGCGGCAGTAGCGTTACTCGTATGGCTTATTGCCAATTAAATCGCCATACAAAAGAAGAAAATGCAGGATGCTTGAACATAAACTATTTTCCAGCCTTTGAAAGCCTTTGGAGGTGATAATTAATGCTGGCCCAACCTTTTTTATTTTTACCAACCTGCAAACAACAAGCAACAAATCAAACATGGCTCATGGAATGAAGAATGCAGGATAATATTGGACATTTAGAAAACAAAAACAAAAAAAGGTAATTTTAGAGAGCTTTTATTTGCAACACCGCGATTTAACCGATGCACCACACCGAGTCAATCTTCAGAAGTCGATTCTTGTCTCAAGAATCGTTGTTGGAAAGACGTTTCTTAACCGAAGAATCGACCGTCCGAAGGTCAATTGTGAGGATCTACATTTTCAAAGTCAATTCGTGACTCATAAAATGACTTTTGGAAGGTTGATTGTGATGATCGACCTTTTCAAAGTTGATTCTTGACTTAAGAATCGACTTTCCGAAAGTCGATTCAGTGTGGTGCACAGATAGTGTGGTGCATCATCAGTAAGTCGGGTTTGGTGTAAATAAACTCCGTCGTCAAAAAAAAAAATCTAATTTTAAAGGGCGTCTCTATTTCCATCACCCCGAATTTACCCTACACCACACCAGAATCGACCTTTTAAAAGTTGATCCTTGAGTCAAAAATCAACTTTTCCGAAGGTCATATGTGAGAATCAACCTTCGGAAATTCGTTTCTTGACTCAATTCGACTTCCGAGGGTCGATTTGATGTGGTACCCATGTAGTATGGTGCATCACTGAACTGACTGTGATGCAAATAAAGACTCCCTTTCAAATGCCTTTTACCTGAGCTTCCATACAGTCGCTTAAAAGCTTCTTCTTCCTATCACATTTCTCGACGTTGTTTCCGCTCAGAACTAGACAATTAAGAAAAGCCATTGTCTCCCTCAAACAAGGTCTTTGCAAACCACCAAGTTTCTTTGGATTAATGGACAATGAACCAACTTTTTTTCCCATTCTTCCTAATTTCATGCAGAAAGAACTCTGTCAATATTATGCAGAAAATACAGTACACAACAAACACCGACATTGCCTTATTTAAATCATTCAAATCCAACCAAAACAGAGTGAAATCATAGACAGAAGACAGAGAACAAATCATAGCATGAAGAAAAATATTCAAGATATAATATGGATAACAAAAAATATGAATTCTCATCACTATGTGCATAGTGAAGAAAAACTGTAACTGTCAAGATTTAGTTTATTTATGTATAGTAATAGAATCGAACTTTTACTTTCTTACATGAGTTACCAAGTATCTGAAAATGGAGATAATAGGCATCCACTTTTGTACTAAGAATCGAAATCAATTGTAGATAATTGCAGATGAACAAAAGATCGAAGAAGATAACTGTTGATTCAAAGATTAAAGACAAAAACAGAAAGGGGTGAGAGTTCGAGAGAGACGAGCTGCAGGTAGAATGATGGGGGGAGCCTAGAGGTTAGGGTTTGTTTACTGATGTTCATCGAAATGAGTAGGGGTGGTATCGGGTAGGGACATGCCCTGTAACCCTTCTACCCAATACGCGTTCCGATTGCATATTTCCCCATTACTCTTATTGTGCTTCTGTGTAACATAAAGAACTTAAAGCAGCAACATCAAAATATTTTCTTTAGTAAGAAAGAAGCTATCACGGTTAGCTCTAGAAAGAAATATACAGAAAAAAAAGCTTATGCCAACACAAACCCGAATGGTCTATCCCACCAATTACTCGAATTATCCTTTAAAGAAACTCTAGGCTCTCATTATAAGATAATTTAGAAAAATATTTATAAGAACAGTTTGATAACTAGAAAGCTAGAATAAAACGCCTAAACAATAGAGAATTTAAAAAAAGAAATATAAGAACGGCCTGATAACTAGAAAGCGAATGTATATGCAGATATGAAAAGGAGAGATTGAATGAGCCACGATATCAAGATCCTTTGCAAGGGTAAATCTAAATAACTGAACTCAGCATAGCACCAAAATTCATTCATGTCTGTAGCATGTCCAAGGGCGTAGCCAGGGCCCAGGGGGTGGCTTAGAAAGGCTAAGCCCCTCCCGTTTTTTTATTTTTGGTACACCATAAAACCTATATAAACTAGTCCAACACAGTTAGTCAATCTTAATCCAGTCCACCCGATCATACAAGTATAGTCCCACTAGCCCATCTAAACCTAAATTCCTTGCTCGTCATTGAGCATTTCAGATGGTGGGCATTGCAATGCCATCAAACCAAGACAAAAAGTTTTACCAATCACCACATCAAAAGAAACACAAACCCAAACAAACATCGAACGATAATGTAAATCAGAGCCCAAATCCAAACTTGCACCCAGTTAAATTATCATTTTGTCTAATTTATCACATAACCATCCAGCTACCAACTCAGAAAACAGAAGCAGATTCTAAGTGAGACCTTCTCAAACTCATTATACTCAATCGATGAACTATTAAGAATGGAACGAGCTGCTTCAAGTTCCGTGAATACAATTCTTTACCTAATTCAACAAAACTAAAGGCTAGCCTCCAACATCAGCAGAACTAATCCATGGGAAAGGGCTAGTCAAGATAAATTTTTAGCCCTACTAAACTAAAGCAAGCCAACATTCCTCGTTGTACTAAATCAATTTCATCTCCTTGAACATCAATGACTACAATAGACAGATCAAATTCTGATAAATTATCCTCATTTTATAAAAGTTCATCTGTTTTTTTATGCGTATAAGATAATAGCTATTCTTTATCACACATTTTCGCATTTATACGCAAAGCAGCCATAGTAGATAAAGTAGAACAAAAATCAGAACAGCAATTTGAACAATAATCGAAATAACTCACTTAGCAAACCTTAAATCCAACAATTTGGCGTTAGTTATGCCCAGTAAACTTCCGCTGACAGGCGATGAACAGTAACTACGAGCGACATAGGTAGACGAAACGGCGAGCGGCAGAAATAAAGATCGGCGGCGATCTGGTGCGGAAGTGAGCTGAATTTCGGACGCCAAGATTTGCAGTTTTTTTCCTTTTATTTTTAGGAAAAAATAAATGGACATCAATGTAAATTTGTTTTTTTATTTATTTATAGCAAACTGTAAAATTGTTTCGAGCAACACATTCTTTTTTACTTCGGCCGAAATTACTTTTAAGTCACCATGTGTTAAAAGCATTTTGGTTAAAAATGTCATTGTCGTTGTCTCCTAAAAAATAAAAAATAAAAATCATTGTTATTGACTTTCTTTATTCACAAAATATGAGCATTCGCATCATTGTCTCTTAACAGATTCTTTATCTTACAGACTTAAACACTCATTTTTCCTATTATACAGAATCTCTATACAAGCTCAAGTGCATCAGAATCTTAACTTACACACTCCCACAAAGTATATATTTTATAAAATCTCTACTAAGTTTTTCAATTTTTATATATATATATATATATATATATATATGTGTGTGTGTGTGTGAGAGAGAGAGACGTCTTTTTTAATTAAAAAATCATGACTTTAAGATTTTACAGTCACAATATAAAAATTTAAAAAAAAAAATTAAAAAAAAACTTCGAAATAATTTTTTTTCAAGGCATCTAAATACTAAGCAGGTAAAAAAAGCTATGAAAAGTCATAATGAGCGAAGATAAACAAATGAGGAAAAAAATTTAAAGAAAGGACCCGTACAGATCTTGGGTTTTTGCGGCACATCTACCGTTTTGTTAACAGAGTCTGAAGTTTCAAGATTCATCCAAAAGATTCTAATGCAGACATATTTTAGATAGATCTGAAGTGTTAAATCTGTATTTTTACAGATTTAACATCATTTACAGATTCTAATGTGAATGCTCTAACTGCTACTTATTTTTTTTGTTATTGTTATTCGTGTTGATATTCTTTTAACGAACATCTGTGTTAATGATATTGCTCGCGAAAAGATGTGGATAAAACGTCCCTATTACCGTCACCGAATATCTTTATAAGTGAAAAACATAGTTGTCACTGATTTTCCTCCCACGAAAAATAATCTAAAAAGTATTTAGAGTGTAAAGTAAATTTTTGTGTGCCTAAAGCAAATTCGTGGTGCTAAGAAAAGCCTCGTAAGATTATTAAACCAAATCTGTTATGATGTTTGCAGCCTGAATTTGTTTTACATTATGTAGGATCAGGGGCGGGGGTATGTACGCTTAGGGGGTCACGTGACCCCACTGAGGTCCGGGGAATTCTTTTAGTATTAAAACGATTTAGTTTTGTTGTTAAAAAATGCCGTTTTTTTGGTAAAAAATGTAGTTTTAGGCTCCGGTGACCCCACTGAAACAACTTTTTGGATAAAAAAATGTAGTTTTACGGTCTCGTGACCCCATTGGAAAACATTATGGATCCGCCACTGTGTAGGATGCATATGAGTGCGTGACATGATGATTATTATATTGCCTAGTTTGGTTAGGGTTTACGGATCTGTTGATGATGTAGGTTAAAGTTGTGGGAAGTTTTTGCATACACCGTACCTACGTGCGGATAGCCTCCGTGGCACACCACACACCACACGATTTCATTCTGCACTTAAACTGTGTGGTTCTGATCGTGCCACCTCACATATCCACACGTAGGTACGCACTACCCAAAAAAATTCACTAAAGTTGTTGATGACCCACCTCAAGGTTTAAAAGTCTCTTTTCTTTCCGTCTAAGGGTCATCTGAGGGCCCAACGACTCCTTAAATTGGTTCTTCAAGGCTATATGTTGGTACCTAATAGATTTAGGTAAAATAATTTGTATATTATTCACACTTTGTCAAGGGTATACACAAGAGTATATATAGTAGCTATACAAAGATTCCAGAATGATCTACAATTATGGGGATACAATCAATGAAAGAATATTTTAGAATAAATACAAGAATAATTATAATAAATATTATAACTCCTATTACCACCCCTCAAGTTGGTCGAGGGAGGAGACCTAACTTGGCACGTTGATGTTGAAAAGCCGAGCGAGGAAGAGACTTAGTGAGGCAATCAACAAGCTGATCCTGGGCATTCACATGAGCAATACGAAGAGTACCACGTTGTACTTGGTCGCGAATGAAGTGATAATCGATTGCAACATGTTTCATACGGGAGTGGAACACCGGGTTGGAGCAGAATCGAGTCGTTCCAAGACTGTCACAATATATAACTGGAGGCTGGGAAGTGGGTAACCCAAGATCGGTGAGTAGAAAAGTGATCCAGTTAAGTTCAGCAGTAGCAGCAGCAACCGATCTGTATTCTGCTTCAGTGGTGGAGCGAGCAATGGTAGTTTGTTTCTTAGAGCTCCAGGAGATAGCATTGCGACCCAGGTAGACGACATAGGCCCTAGTGAAAGCATAATCATCCTTATTGCCACACCAGTCCGCATCAGAGAATGCATGTAATATGAGCGGAGAATGACGATGTAATTGAATACCATAGTCAACTGTGTCAGCAAGGTAACATAATAAGCGTTTGACATGGGCCCAGTGAACATCTGTTGGACATTGCATGAATTGGGACAACTTATTGACAGCAAAGGCAAGATCAGGCCGAGTGAAAATTAGATACTGTAGACTGCTAACAACCATTCGATATTGTGTAGGATTATCCAAAGGATGGCCGGACTTAGCAGTCAAAGTAGAGATATCAGCAGGTAACAGTGTGGAAACTGCATTGGCACGATCCATTTGGAGTTTGGCAAGCAACTTAGAAGCATAACGACGTTGAGAGAGAATAAACCCAGCCGAGTTAGGGACAACTTCAATACCAAGAAAATAAGAGAGAGTGCCAAGATCTTTGAGAGCAAACCGAGCTCCAAGTCTAGTAATGAAGGAGTCCACTATAGAAGAATTATTTTCTGTAACAATCAAATCATCCACATAGACTAGTACATACAATACAGTGCCACCAGAATTATAAATAAAAAGAGAAGTGTCACTTTAGAATTTTTAAAATGGCAGGAGAGCAGAAATCCCTTAAGTTCGTCATACCAAGCACGTGGGGCTTGTTTTAAACCATAGATAGCTTTACACAGTCGAAAAACATGCTAAGGATAGTCAGGATTCACAAATCCAGCTGGCTGCGATAAATAGACTGCTTCCTGCAAATGACCATGTAAAAACACATTGTTAGTATCAAGCTGTCGCAGTGACCACCCCAGCGTAAGTGCAATGGAAAGAAAGATACGGATAGTGGGAGGTTTGACAATTGGGATGAAAGTTTCATAGTAGTCAATTCCCGGTCGTTGGGCAAACCCTTTAGCAACAAGTCGAGCTTTGTGACGATCAATGGAGCCATCAGGTTTGTACTTTAACCGAAAAATCCACTTAGAGCTAATAACATTGTAGGAAGGATCAGGAGGAACTAGGTCCCAAGTATTATTACGCATCAAGGCATCATATTCCTCTTGCATTGCATTTCTCCACTGAGGGTGTTTACGGGCCTGATGGACAGTGGTAGGTTCAGCAGTGAGTGTAGGGGAAAGAGAGGTGTACATGTTCAATTTATGAATAGGCTTGTGGATATTGTTTTGAGACCGAATGCGCATGGGATGACTAGGAGGTAGGGGATGGGCGGAGGTGGCGGGAAGAGGAAGGGGGGGAATGGGGATATGATGGGGAAGGAGGTGAAGGTGAAGTAGTAGGAGGGGGTGTGGGAACAGGAGGTGGGGCAGGATCCAATCAGAGAGAGGAAAAGAGGGAGACGGGGAAGAAGGAGTAGAGGAGAGAAAGGGAAATACTAACTCTACAAATTTTACATGACGTGAGACATACATACGGGAGTCATTGGGGTCAAAACAATAATACGCATGTTGGTTGAGGCGTAGCCTAAGAAGACACAGGGCTTAGAGCGAGGTTGGAGTTTGTGATCAGTATAAGGATATAACCAAGGATAACAGAGGCACCCAAAGACACACAAATTTTGATAATTAAGGGATGTGTTGAAGATAGATTCATAAGGAGAGTGTAGGTGGAGCACCGGGGTAGGCATACGATTGATAAGATAGACTGCAGTGGAAAATGCATAGGGCCAAAAAATAGTGGGAAGTGAGGCATGAGAAAGGAGGGCAAGTCCCGTTTCAACAATATGCATATGGCGACGCTCAGATAGACCATTGTGTTCAGGGATGTGTGGAGGTGTTGTGTAAAAGGAAATTCCATTGTTAGACAAGTAATCACGAAGAGCTATAAACTCACCACCATTGTCTGAATATAAGATTTTAATAGGATTCTCAACAATAGAGTGAAAACGGATAAAGGTAGCAGCCACATCAAGTAAGAGGATAAAACCACACATATCTAGTAAAATGGTCAACAATAATAAGATAATATTTAAAGCCATCATGAGAAATAACAGGAGAGGTCCAAACATCACTAAATAAGATTTCCAGGGGGCGGGAGGAATGTAAAGTGGATGCATGAAATGGTAATTTGTGACTTTTGCTTTCCAAACAGGCAGAACAATGAAATAAAGTGGAAGAAACAGAATCAAGTTTATGAGTGCTGAGAATATTATTTAAAATATTGCTGGCAGGGTGACCCAATCGATGATGCCACACATCAGTAGTGGCTTTAGTCGAAGCAAAGGCAAGCAAAGGTTGAGAGGGCCATTCATAGAGGCCATTCCTAACTGGACCACGGAGCAGGATGTTGTTCGTTAGGAGGTCTTTTACATGAAATTCAGTGGGTAAAAATTCAACAGAAATATTATTCGACTATCATAATTTAGAGATGGATAATAAATTGTGGGACATGCTAGGAACACATAATACATCACGTAAATTAAAAAACTTAGAAAATGAGACAGGGAGAGAAGTAGAACCAGTATGAGTGATGGGCAGACCAACACCATTACCGACCATAATATCATCAGTGCCTAAATACGGAGTGTGGAGAGACAGGTTCTGCAAATCTGGAGTGACATGGTGCGTAGCTCCACTATCGAGTAACCAAGATGTGGTAGGAGGAAAGGAATGGGCCGAACCTAATTGAGGGTAAGTGTGGTGAGACAGGGGCCGGGGACGTGGGACTGCCGGAGAGAGAGATTGTACCTGAAACATGGGATAGAATTTCACAGAATGCCCTTGTGTAGCACAGAGTTGGCACTTACCAAGGTATGGTTTTCTGAGTCGAGTTTGGGTTGATAAACCAATAGTGGGGCAAGGAGCACATAAACCAGGATCTTGATTTTCGGCGTGCTGATAAGGTTGATGAGGCGTAGCTGAACCGAATATGGAAAAAGAGGAGGAAGTAGAGACGAGGCTGGTATTTGCGTGGGAGGCCATGAATTCCGGTAAAGAGAATATGCAAGAACAACGAAGGAGAAGGAAAAGGGTTGCTCGGCAGAAATTGGGAAGAAGATTTGGGAGAATCAATGCAATAGAGAACACGGTGGCTCTGATACCATAACAGATTTAGGGTAAATAATTTGTATATTATTCACACTTTATCAAGGGTAAATGTTGGAAATAAAATTTATGTTTTGATGATAATTCATCATATTTATTCAAAGTATTATCTTAACCTCATTGATGAAGTGCTGAAGCCAGCTGTTATAGTGAAAAGCTAAAAGATGTCTAGAACTAAATGTTTAGGTTTTACTAGAGTCTGATATTTGTATAAGTTACATCAGACAAGCATTGTAATAGTTAGTGTGTCATGAAACTGAAAACTGGAAGTCATCTAGAAAACTGGAAGTCATCTAGAAAACTGGAAATCACTAAGACAAACAAACTGACTCAGAATACACTAGTATTGAACTGAAGAAAATAAGTTCGCTGAGGGACACAGACTCAGTTGGCTTATCTAGAAGACTGAAGAACCGAGGGTTCAAACTCAGTTATTGAAGACTGAAGAACTGAGGGTTCAAACTCAGGTATGAAGATTACAAGTTGAGACTATGAAGTTAGACTTCAGGCAAGTTTGTGGTGACCTGAACTGACTTTATGGATCTTGTATGAAGACCTAAGATTCATAAGGACAATGAATTCTTAGAAGATATTTACTTTTGGTGTACTCTGATTAAGTCAATTATAATCAGATGTAAACTGGAGTACTGATATTTGAAGAAGAGTAAAAATCTCAGTTAATGCTCCAAGTCAGTCAAGAAACTGACAACTGATAAACTCAGTATAAAAATGATAAGAAACTCAGTTTTACATGTCAGCCATCCAACAAACTGATAGTACAGTCAAACTTTAAAAGGAAGCGATTTTATTGGATGAGTTACTGACAGATTAGAACGGTCAGAAAATATAGCCGTTACAAGATACACGTTGATACAATTCGAATTCAAGCCAGATGAACGTTGGATCTCACACTATAAATAGAGGACTTTGCACCAAGGATTAAAAAGACAACAACACGAAGATTTAACAAGATTTACAAGCATATTTGTGCATTAGTCTTTTTATTCGAATTGCTATCATATCAGTGCTATAACAAGATCACATCTAGAATTTAAGTGTTCAAACTACACAGAATTTATCTAGATTCAAACACTTTGAAGAACCACAAACAAGAATCAATTTATTGATTCTCAGCCCAACTTTAATTCTACATCAAAGGTTTAGACTGTGAAGCAAACCGGGAAGGTTTCGCCAAGGACAGTTGTTACAAGCAGTCGGGTAGACTGTGTTTGTGGTGGTAGCTGGTGAAGAGGCATACGTAACCCTTCAAGGACCAGTGTTCAAGCAATTGAAGAGCAGCAATTCTACCTGTTCTACAACTGTTTAGATAGTGAAGCTAGGGATTAGCCAAGGACTATTGTTTAGGACTTTTTGTAACAGTTCACCTCAAGAAGTTCTAGTGGAATTTTCCTCCGTACCACAGGGGAAGAGAGGACGTACATGATTACACCACCTGGAACCTCTATAATTCTTGTTTATTTACTTTACGCACTTATTTACTTACTCAACATTTATTTACAGCATTCTGAGAATTGATTGTTATACATCTCACAGTTCACTAACTGACATTCCTCAGAATTCAGTTTAACACACTCAGCTTTCACATATAATAACAAGATCAAGAAAAAAGGCTAGAATTATATCCGCTGCCGGTTGACTCAGTTTTAAGCTTAAGTCAGTTTGACTTGAACTCATCTTAGTCAGCTTAACTCCACACAAGTTTTAACTGAACTTTAATTTGTTTTAAATCCAATTTTAGGGACAAGTTTATTCACCCCCCCCCCCCCCTTCTAAACTTGTGTTAGCCTTTCCAAGGGACCAACAATTGGTATCGGAGCGGCGTTTCTTTAACAAGCCATTGTTAAAAAGCTCATTTGCTCTAATCTCCTCTAGTTGTTCTCATAAGAAAGCTCAGTTTCCAGTTATTACACAATCAGTTTTCACTCACTCACAGTGGATAACAATCAGTATGCAAGACAAATGCTTATGTGCAACATGGACAAATTTGATGAATATAAACGACGAATGCAGGCTTTTCTGGCAGCCACTCATGACGAAATGATGGACGTACTCACTGATGGACCAATTCAGATCACTCACATGCAAACTGATGGTGATAGATGATGTATGTCAACCAGATGCTGTATTTTGCTATATTTTAATCCCATTTCTTAAGTTTTTAGCTATGTTTTTATATCAAATATAATAAATATCGTGATAATACGGTTTGTTTTTATATATAGTAGATATAATAAAATCCCACTATTTTGTCATATTTTGAGGCTTATCAGCCTATTTTTATTATCAGAATTACCCGTGGTTTTTCTCGTTTTGTTTTGTTACACATACCACGTGGTGACGCCTTGGGGTCATGACATAAAACTCGATGGATACGGAAATATAATTATCAGAATAATTATATTAAAATTTTCGTTACACGATACATAAAAAAATTAGAAGTTGACAAGACCCGGCGCAGACCGGAAGAATACCGGTCTACGCCGGAATATATCAAGATTTGGCAAGATTTGTAGAATATTTGGAAAATATTGGGCATTTATTGCGCCTGACAACTTCAACAAATTGCCGGAAAATGGGCCCCTTCAATTATTCTCCTTTTCTACTATTCACTACTATTCATATTCAGTCATATGTATATATATATATGAACGAAGGAAACAAGAAAGGTGAGCTGGGCCTTCATCTTCATTATATCATCTTGCAGGCACCATTGCTCCAAGGCTATTAGAGCCACACAATTAGTTTCATTATTAGCTATTTTCACCACAATTTTAATCTTAGAATGATAGTTTAATCTCTTGGATTATTTGATGGGAAGGAGCTGAGCTCAACATCAAGCTTGAGAAAACTTCATTGATGTTCTAAGAGGTTGAACAAAGCTTTACCTTTGCAATTTCAACGGTTGTAATTGGTAACATTCTAGTATTATTTTGTATTGACAATCTGATTATTATGAATGCTAATTTTAATATGTTAGTATTCGTAGTAATGAGTGGCTAGACTTGTAACTAGCCAAGACATTGTTGTTGAACTATTTTGGTCTCTTTTAGTTAACCGGATGATGATTATGTAATGTATATTTTAAATTTGATTATGTTGAATCTTTTTCTACTTAAATTGATTGATAGCTCGTGTTGGAGTAATTAACCAATATTGGCACACACACTTAATTGATACCGAACGGAGATATTAGGTGTGAGAACGAGGTAGAAAAACCGGAAGGTAAAATTGGCCGTCTGACGGAACCCTCTTTCTTATCCGGGGAAAGATTATTTGTACTCGAGAGCTTATCATGTCAAATCATTAGGTTTAGGGCTCTTAAACCAATGAGGAGGCATAGAACAATTTCGTACACTCGTATGAGGGGAAATTGTTAGAATAGGAGTGCACCGTTTCACACAATTGAATACCCTTAATAGGCCGATTAATCATATCCTTAAAAACTGAAAGAGACTGTAGCTCAATAAAATTGTCTTGTCTAGTATCTTTAATTTTAATTATTAATTTTATTAGTAGCATAAAACTATCACCTTTATGTTAAAACTGCGACTTAGATCAAGATAATAATAACTAATTGGTGTTTGACCTCACATCCCTGTGGGATACGACCTTGACCACTTACTAGACTACAATTGACCCGGTACACTGCCGGTAAGATTGGACACCCAGTTTAAGCCTATCAATAGACAAGTACGAGTTCCAAAGCCCAAAGCCGAATGGACTAGTGATGATCGCAAGCGAAACAATCTCAACAATGTTGCTATGGACTTTATCCTCAGAACTCTTGACAGCAACATGTACTTAAAGGTGAAAGAATGCACAACTGCTAAAGAAACGTGGGACAAACTTCAGTTAGTTTGTGAAGGAACTGACTCAATCAAGGAAAACAAGATCTCAGTTGCAAAACAAAAGTTTGAGAATTTCAAGATGAAATCTGGAGAGACTATTGACCAAATGGAGACAAGATTCAGTGCTATAATGGATGAATTAGATCTACTCAAGATTGAATACTCAAAGAAAGTTATCAATACAAGAATCTTGAAGGCATTACCAATGTGCTCGAAGATGAAAGTCACTGCTATGGAAGAATCTAGACGACTTGACATAGAAGACTCATTTAAAATCTTCTCAGATTTGAAAGCCTATGAATTTAGTGAAGATTTTACAAGTACAGCTGCAATAATCAAAGCTCTGGAAGAACCAAAAACCACAGCACTTGCAGCAGCATCAAATGACTCTCAAGAAACATCCACAAATAATCTTCAACAGTTGGATGAAATGGAGGAACAAATGGCTCTTATGATGAGCAGAATCAGAAGGATGAAGAATGGTCATCCTGTAACCCAGAAGTTCATTAAGAAGACTCCTGTATTCAAGCATTTGAGCTTCGGATTTTTTGTTGAAGAGATCTTCGAGAGTATGCCATACATCACACATCCAATTAGCTCTACTAGAGCAGATTCAATCATGGAGCTCCGGAGCCAACCCATGAGGAGTTGGTCTGTTGTGACCTAGATGTCAAACACAGAATTGGAGACTTCACTTACGCCGGAGATAGACGGGAGAAACTGGGGAGGAGCAGCTTTCGTACCGGTGATGAAGCCTTCAAGCCTATGACCACGGATGATGGGGAGAACAATATATCTCCATAGCAGATAATTGGATTGATTACATTGCAGGTTTGATTGAGACTTCCTCCAAGTAAGGTGTTTGTTGCCGGAGTTACAACGGAGGGGATACTTGGAGTAGACTGCAGGAGTGAGCTCAGAGACGGGCCGCTACTGCTAAGGATAGACGGAATGGGTGGTAGAGAACTGTGATAGGGTAAGCGTAAGGTTGGGAATGTGGTGCCAAAGGTGAAACCAGTAATTGAGGGACTTGTCGGAGTTGGCGAGCTATTAGACACGGCTTCGGTGGTCTGTGCACCGGTGAAGCTGTGGGATTAGCCATTGGTGCTCCGATACCAAGTAAGAAAACTAAGAAAGATAAAATCTAGAATTCATTCTTATTAATCTTGAACAGCAAACACAAGGATACAATATATAATCATAGCACATCACACTCATCTTGCAGAGGAGGAAAACTAACATAATAACAAAGTAGAAGATAAGATCTATCTCTAGATGTGACACCTCGCCATAGACACAAAAGACACAAATACCCTTATTCTTTAACTCACACAAAGGTACAAAGACTTGAGCTAAAGATCTTTTCTTTTTCTGTTTCTTTTTTAGTTTGCAGGGGAGGGGAGGTTGGAGGAAGGAGAAGTCGATTTTTTATTCGGGACGAGCATGAAAAGCGAACTCTGATTCTCATAAAAAAAAATGCAATGACATGTACCACTAGGACATATCCGGTTCCCATCTTATCTTTCTCTCCATTTCCCCCCGCTCTTTTTGTGAAGTGAATTCCTTTGAGGGAAATAAGATGACTTTTCCCCTTAGTTTTTATTATTTCGCTGTAATAAAAGATAATAGACCATAAATTTAAAAGGGCATGGGGGAATTCTAGTGTTCAACCAATTTGACGGAGATGATTTGCTGAGTTTGCAACATACATTTAATAGTCTATGGTCTTTTTTTCAGTGTATACTTCATGATTGGGATGATGATCGTTGCATAACGTTGCTGAAGAACTGTTATAGTTCTTTACCAGACAACGGAAAAGTCATAGTTGTGGAGGCAATCCTTCCTTTCAACCCGGACACAAGCTCAGTAGTGAAAGCAACTTCCCAAAGGGGACATGATTAATGTATTCAACTTGTGGATCGTGGAATTCTATAAATAGACAATGATCAATGTGTAGTGCCGTAACTTAATTATTTTTATTTGCAGCATCATATACAAGAGACATCGTGATAATCATTTGGTGCTCGATCGGCGGTAAACAAATGAACGGTCCGTTTTTATTCTTGATTTTGTTATGACATTCGGATATTGTGTTAAACTCATATCAACGCCTTTGGACTTTGTATTATCATTATTATTAGTATTATTTATAATAGATTACACTGCCAGGATAATGATATATAAAGTTGCTCCATCAAGTTTACACTTTTATTTTATTTTTTTAAATTACTTTTTTGATACATCAAGCCTACACTTCACTTTGTCCAAAAAAAAAAACCCTAAACTACAACCCTAGGTTGGGATGGATCCTAACTCGATTCCACTTTTACCCTTACAAGCTCAAACCTCAAAATAGATTTTTTTTTTTTTTTTAATACTTAGTTTTGGACTTTTAAGAAAGGCAAACTGTATATCCAGACTCTTTTTTTTTTTTTTTTTCGGTTGTTAAATCCAGGGCAGTTTGATATGATAATAGGACAAAAATAAATCCCTGGCAATACCAAGAAAGGCATTGGCAATATCAGGCTCCTTTATTTATTTTTTTTCCCCCAAGCAACAAAAGCATTTATTAATAGAAAGATTAGGTAGTACAAGCCCAAACCGGAGTGCAACCGTGCCAGAAGACACCCACAACAGATTTAAAAGAGAAAGCAGCAAGGGAGTGAGCTAACTTGTTGCTTTCTCTTTTAGAGTATGATAGATTTGTTGAATAACAATGTATTTGTCATTAGATCAATACGAGCCTTGGGGGTTCGTATTCACCCAACGATCAATGTATTGTCTAAGGTTGCGTTTGAATTCTATCTCGAAAGGTACGATGTCAATTTCTCAATATTTTACTGCCATTAAAAATCTTGCGGATGATTTGGCTGCATCGGACTCAAAAGTGCCTGATGATGAACTGGTTGAGATAATATTAAAAAATCTTGGTAGTGATTATGCGAACCTTGTAAGTGCTATTCAGGCACGTGATGACACTATATCGCTGCCATTGTTACATGAGAAATTACTAATGCATGAAGTTTCCCTTGCACACAGTCAGTCTGCTACACCCCCTGCGTATACTGCATTCCTGCCTATCATCAACCTCGTCCCATGCCTGTTTCCGCCAATACACCTTATTTTCCTTATTCCCAAGCACCACGGCCCTCACCACCACTGATGCCTCACGCACCTAACACTAATCCCAAGCAAAATCAGCCGGCTCAACCACCCCCCAATCAGTCCAAAAACACACACTCTCGCGCTGCAAAAGGCTATCAGGGCTTCTGTCAACTCTGTGGTGTCCAAGGCCATGTTGCAACTCGTTGCACCACCTACACTCACTATACCAATCTTCCCCGTCCCACCCGCAGTCCAACTGGCTCTCGGCCTCCTCCACCATCCAACCCTTATGCTCATGTTGCTCAAACTTCCACTTCTAGTGCTCCTGTGCCATACTCTGACTATACTGCTCCTTGGATGCTTGATAGTGGTTCCTCTCACCACATGACACAGGAGCTCAGCATGCTCTCTCTCCACTCCCCTTATCAAGGTATGGATCGTATTGTCATTGGTGATGGTAGCTCCTTGGTTATCACCCACATTGGCTCTACTTCTCTCTCTTCCTTTAAATTAAATCAAGTCCTTTGTGTCCCTGCTCTTTCTCGTAATCTGCTTTCAGTTCAGAAATTCTATAGTGATAATTCTGTTTCCATTGAATTCTTACGTGACTCGTTTTTGGTGAAGGATTTGAAGACGGGCAAATGCCTCCACCAGGGACAAGTCAGTGATGGAGCTTATCTGTGGTCATCCAAAGCTCTCTTCGCCTTCTCTGCGTCCATAGCCTCTGCTGCTACCTGGCATCGTCGCTGCGGACATCCAGCTTTTCCTGTCATTCAACATCTTGCAAAGAATAATTTTTTAGAATTATCTTCTGCTTCTTCTACTTATTGTGATTCTTGCCTTTGTAATAAGAGCCACCGGCTCCCTTTTTCCGACTCGACTTTATGCACTGTTAAACCTTTGGAAGTTATTTATTCAGATGTTTAGACATCTCCTATTTATTCAGTTGATAATTTCAAGTATTATGTCTTGTTTGTTGATCATTTCACTCGATTCATGTGGATATATCCGTTATATTGTAAATCCGATGTTTATGCCACCTTTGTCAAATTCAAAAAATACGTTGAAAAACTGTTAGATACTCCTATAAAAACTCTTTACTCTGATAATGGAACCGAGTACATTAAACTTCGCCCCTTCCTTACTGCCAACGGCATCTCTCACCTCACCTCCCCCACCTATACTCCTCAACACAACGGTATTTCTGAACGCCGTCATCTGCACATTACTGAAACTGCCTTAACTCTCATTTCTCATGCCTCCATTCCGATCACCTTCTGGTCCTATGCAGTCAGTGCAGCTGTTCTCCTCATTAATCGGATGCCCACAAAAAATCTTGACATGCTCTCGCCCCACCTTAAACTCTTCTCGGATCCTCCTAATTACTCCAAGCTTCGAGTCTTTGGTTGTCTCTGTTATCCTTGGCTTAAACCATATAACAATCACAAACTCGAGTCATCTTCTAAACCCTGCATTTTTCTTGGCTACTCCCTCACACAAAGTGCCTACCTTTGCTATGATTTATCTACGTCTCGCATGTATACGTCTCGCGATGTTTGCTTTGTGGAGGATATATTTCCATTTGCTACCATTTCCCTCGACCTCTCTCTACCTTCCCTGACTGCTTTATTACCTCTTGAGTGCTATGAACCCCCTGCCGTCCCTATCCTTCCCTCTCCCTCCACGGACACCCCTCCACCCGAGAGCACCACTGCTCAACACGAGAGCCCCACTGCCCAACCCGAAAGCTCTCTTTCCTCTCTATCCTCCACTTCCTCTCGAACTGACCCCGGCAGTGCTTCCAACACCCCTCATGCTTCTCCCTCTACCTCACCTCCACCTCCTTCCCCGCCACCACAACATCCTATGACTACTCGTTCTCAAAACCAAATATACAAACTTCGTCAGATTTTCAACCTCCAAGCTCAATTACAAAATCGCTACCTTGAAACCGAACCCTCTACCCTTAAGCAGGCCTAGCAGTGCCCGCAGTGGTGTGTTGCGATGTCTGACGAATATAGTGCCCTTCTTCGCAATGATACGTGGTCCTTAGTTCCACCATCTTCCGATTTGAATACTGTTGGCTGCAAGTGGGTGTTCAGAATTAAGCGGAAACCGGATGGCTCGATTGATAAGTACAAGGCTCGGTTAGTTGCCAAAGGGTTTACACAACGCCCTGGTTTGGATTATTTTGAGACCTTTAGTCCCGTTGTTAAGCCTGCCACGATTCGCCTTGTTCTTAGTATTGCGGTTTCCTTGGGTTGGTGCCTTCGCCAACTTGACGTCAATAATGCCTTCCTGCAGGGGACACTATCTGAAGAAGTCTATATGAGTCAACCGCCTGGGTTTGAGGATGCTTCAAAACCCACGTTTGTGTGTAAGCTTCGCAAGGCGATTTATGGCCTTAAGCAGGCACCTCGTGCCTGGTACCATGAGCTTAAAACTTTTGTTCTTACTATGGGTTTTGTTAATTCTGTGGTTGATCCGTCGCTGTTTGTTTGTCAAACGTCTACCAGTATTACTATGCTCTTAGTATATGTCGATGACATCATTGTTACAGGTAGCTCTACTGAGCAGGTTCAGAGTATCATTGATCAGCTTGGCTCTAGGTTCTCTATTAAGGATCTGGGTGTCTTATCGTGTTTCTTGGGTGTTGAGGTCACTCATTCTGCTATGGGCATGCTACTCACGCAAACTAGGTACACTCGTGAGTTGCTGTCTCAGGTTCATATGGAGGAATCCAAGGTTGTTTCCACGCCTATGCCTGCTGATGCTTTTTCAGGTGAGCCTATTGTCTCTCCAGATTTTTCAGACCCGACTCAGAATCGCCAGATTTTAGGGGATTTACAGTATTTATGCTTTACACGTGTTGACATTCAGTTCGCGGTCAATAAGCTAGCTCAGTTTATGCATGCTCCAACTGAGTACCATTGGATGTTAGTCAAGCGTGTGTTGCTTTACTTGTCTGGCACCCCCACTATGGGTCTACAGTGGGGGCTAGAAATTACAAATACATTAGATTAATGGCAATCTATAGTTAGCATCATATCCATAGTTAGCGCATTCATCGTAGTTAGCAGCTCCAGCTCCGTATGAAGGTCACGATTGACGGACGTTTTCTAGTGCTATACAATCCTTACCGGCAGTGTACCGGGTCAAATCATAGTGCTAGTGTGGTGAGTCAGAGTGTCGAATCCTCAGGTAAAACGTGGTAATTCTTTTAAGTGTGGTTAAACACCAAAGAGCTGTTATTAACTCGATCTAAACCGCAATTTTATCACACAGATTACTACTATTCTACTTAACATAAAGTAAATGCGTAATTTAAAAGTTATTCTAATATAATATATATAGATGTACATGGAATGCAAAATATATATATAGATATAAATATATAGATACCAATATATAGTTTATAATAATAGACAAATAGAACTAGCCAAAGTTTATATAATTGATTTATACGATCTTTTTCAGTAAACGGAATGGGCTCGATCTTTCCTTTTATATTAGGTCCAATTGAGTAAATGAAACGGTGCACTCCTTAGGTTAACAATTCATCCTCACACGAGCGTATGAAATTGTCATATGTCAAATTGTCATCAGTTTAATCTCCACAACTGCCCCATGCTAAACTCAGTTAGTCTGAACAGGTACCGAGTACAAATCTACCCCGGATAAAAGAGGTTATTCCGTTTGTCAGACGGCCGATGTTATTCAAAAGGCTCCGGTTGTCAGGCGGATCGATTTAACTTTCCGGTGTTAGTTTTAATTAAACCGTTGATTTTAACATTATTACGATCTTGAGCACAATTTTAATAAGATTCATCTTTCCCAAGACAAATCTGCCCCCGGGTAGGAAATAGAATTCCGTTGTCACACTTTCGCACGGCCAATTTTACCCTCCGGTTTTTCTATCTTTTATCTCATATCCTAACTTCTCTGGTCAGTTCATCGTTAGGTTATATGTTGCGATTCATCTTGGTTAATTACGTCAATCCGAATATTATCAATACGTTACAAAATAGAAAAAGATTCAATTAACTCAATTTTAGTCAATTTTACTTAGACAGCATTCCTTTACCAAAAAGATCGAAATAAAACGATTACATAACTTTGGCTAGTTATTTAGACTTAGCTTAAAAACATTATAACAACTAAAAAGATAAAAACAAACATAACAAACATAAATACTTAAGAAATTTTACCCGATTACAAATGCTGAATCAGAGTCGTATTCTTCCGAATATTACAACGACTTCAACAACACCGAACTTCCGATAATCTCTCGAGCATTACAACAATACTACGGTTTTATTATTTTTGGCATAAGGCCTATTTACAACTACTACTAAAAAGAAAATAAGAAGGAGATATATATATATATATATATAGGATATATATATTGGTACACCCGTTCTGTTTGCAAATGAGCTTCCTTTTATAAGCAATGATCCAAGGCCGGACCGGTCCTTGATATGGCCGGACTGGGCCGGCCTAATGATTGAATCCATCCCCCCTTGATTAATCAGCATGTGCGAGGATTATAATTATATATAATTATAATTATATATATAACTTATAAAATTCATATCTCGAGTTCCCGATCTCCAAACAACATGATTCAAGATGCATTGGAAAGCTCTTCGAATAATCTACAACTTCCATGAAGGACTCTTCTTCAGAAAATGTCGTTTTTATGAGCCATTATTTTGTCGAAGATATTTCTCGATTACCACTTAATCAAATCGATTAGCCACTTGACCACTTCGATTGACCACTTAACCACTTAAGCTCGTGACACTCTCTAAATCCTTCCAAAGATATGATTATACTCCACAATGTCGATTCTCGGGGTCTTGGTTTATAAATCTGCAATAAAATACCACAAATACCCACGTAAATCTGACACGACACTCCGATTTACTAAAATCGGTACAAAATGATAACTTTTTACTATTATTACTAAGTTTTACTACTAACTACTCTAAACTATAAAGATTAATATTTCATACTATTTATATCATAATTTCATATATTTTATATAGAATTCGTTGATAAAACATAATAATATAACGTAATTTTAATCATATAAAAGTAATACATCAACTACTCCCCACTTAGCTTTTGATCGTCCTCGAGCAAAAATAAGCGGTAATAATTGATCAGGTTATAATTTTTAATGTAATTTATATTGTCAATATTATAAATATATTACTTATTCTAATTTAAAATTGTAAGAAGACAAAAAGTGTATATAACTTAAATAGCTTAAACATCAAACATTATTTAGATGAAATTGTACATGTAATACTTAATAAGTATAAATAAAATATTAGAATGATTTTTAATCGCAACTATTATGAAATCCTGGAATCGTAAACTTGGTCAGATAGTTGACAAAATGGCTTATAAAGTTTAGGCTCAAGATGTTGGTTAATCGAAAGACGAAATCAAAAAGAGAAAGAGGCAAGTCGTACGTACCTACAACTTCATATTTTTGATAAAAAACAATCTTGATTAATAGCATCCTTTTTTATTCCTTCTATTTTTCAGATTTTCTCTCTTTTTTCTTTTTTATTTTTTTTTATTTTTAATATTAAGAACTAAAAGCGTGAGTGTGTGTAGAAAATCAAACTTACAAGCATTGCTTCATCAAGATTGATCGGAGTACTACTCTTTCGATCGAAAATTACAAGTCCGGTTTCCTTAAACTTGTAATAATTCTTGAGATCTTATGATTCGACTCTTTCTTTTTCATTCTATGCCTTCATTCCCAGCAATAGGACATTTCGAGATAATACCCTAGCTGGACTACTATCACCAGGCAATCGGGAGCTTTTAAACCTCATAGTGATATAGGATGTTTCGTGATAACACCCTACTGCACTCAAATCATTGGTAGCTACAACCGATATGTTCTTTTTATTTTTAGGTTGTCGATCATAGATAAGGAAGATACCTGATATTTGATTAATTATGTGTAGATATGGTGCTTTTGTTCTTAATTCTTTTAACATATCCAAACTCATTACCAAAATCGACTATCTTGCAAGTGTCATGAGGTAAGATCGAATATACTAATACTTATCTAATTTTTCCAATCTCAGCATTCACCAAAATTTAGCTTTTATGTCTTCATCTCTTTTCATAAGTACGTACATACTTGCGGAATTTTCAAGGAAATGTAGACCAAAATTAGCTAAAGGTCGGTTACTTCTAGTTAATCAAAATGGCAATTTCGAGTGAGGTCTTGATCACTCTAATCAAGGCTAAGGTAGGACTAAAATTGGAAATTTATTTAGGTAGGCTATTTGGCTATAGTTTTATTTTTGTGGTGCCAAAAATCGTCATCCCTAGTCCAATTCCAAATTCATAATTCATTTTTGAAAAGAAAATGATTCTAAAAATTTTACTTATAAATATCAACATACTTATATAATTTTCATGAAAATAATATTTAATATTAATTACTTAATTATATAAACTTAAAATCTCATTAAAATCTAAATTAGACATATAATATAATTATAATATTTTAATATAATTATAATATTTTAACTATTTTTTTCGAAAATTTTAATGAATTTTCTAACCTAACCCTACTCCCCACTTACGAAGTGGCATCGTCCCGATGTTCAATGAGTAGTAAAAAGTAGGTTTGAAAATAAAATTAAAATTATATATTATCGTTATTATTTTGATTTTTTACTTAACGTATACTAATATATTATAACAACTCAAACATATATATTAAATATGATAAAAACTATTACAAACTTAAAAAAACATAAACTTATTACTACTAACTTAACTTAAGTTAACTTATTAAAAACTTAAACCAACATAAACTAACAACCAACAAACCATCTAAATTGTTGACGAACAACCCGGTGTATCAACCGGTAACAAGCCAACTCTATTATCTCTCGAAGGAAAGATTTCATCAGTCTCAAGCTCATCAACTCCATTCATTTGAACACACAATCTTGAAATCATCGACGAAGAAGGCATAGGCTTCCCCCTACTGCCCCTTGTTATTGCAAATTCCAACACTGTCCTCTGAATTAAAATACCCCAATCCACAAATTCACCAAATGTCAAAGCATATAGCAGAAGCATTTCATTCTCGGTAAGGCTTGCAAAATCCCAGGTGGGATATACTCTAGAATTAATAAAATGCTTCCACGCCTTTAGGTGTGGAAGTAAAGCACGTGTAGACATATCGTGATTTGTGTCGAAAAGTGGAAACAGACATTGGAAAGACTCATGCACTTTATTCAAATGATTATATGAATTGTGTAGTCCCTATTTCATCTCGAAATGTTGCAGCGTAACAGGCGGAATTTCAAAAAGTTGGTTTATAATAGACGAAGAGAAGGGAACAACCACTCCCCTTACTGAGACAATTTGAGTTATTTCAATCATAGGTGTCGTCATTAAGGCAGAATAAAATTCTCGAACAATCGAGATATTTATTCTTCCTCTTGGCGCACTTACAAACTTCTTCCAACCAAATCCTCTAATAACAGTTTTACCCCATCGATCTAGCTTATCGAAATTCAAACCTTTTTCCAACTGGATTGGAGAATTAGCAAAACGATGGTGTAAAAGTATATTATCGTTTGAAGCTCGTGATTCTGGAGCCATAGCTTCCGGTGTATTTGGCTCATATGAATTAACAGAGGGCGAGGATTGGTTTGACATTTTTAAAACCAGATGAAAAGTAAAAAATACAAGAAGGTAAACAGATAGAAAGTGAAAGAAAGTGAAAAGAGATGGCAAATCTTGCTCATATCTTTACTTGATTAAATAGATAGTAAAAAATATACGTGGTTGCATTAGACGGACTCAAGAATGAGTCATCCTTTTTCCCGGATCGGTCCGAGACTAGGCCGGCTCGGTCCGGCCTTTACATCCTTTCATCGAGTACAGAGGTAAAAGTAAATTTGGTTTTTGTTTTTACTTCTCACATGTGTAACAATACATACACTTTGAAGATTTTTTTTTTAATTTATAAAGCTTGAATTAAATTCATCTAACTTGATACGAACTGATAAAACGACACATTAATTATATTTTGAAAACGACTTAGTAATGATACAATTTTTTTTTTGGGTTTTTATAGTTTATAAAAATTAAAACGCTTTAGAATGAAAACCATATTTCGATAAAACGATTATAAAATGAAAATAAACTAAAACGAAAACAAACCAATATCTAAACGGAAATGTCGAAAAAAATAAAACGTGCAGTAAAAATGTTAATCAAACATAGTCATGAAATTCAATCTTCTTCAAAATCTTCCTCAGGATCAACATAAAAGCTTGAACTCGGAAACGACTGAGAAGCTAGCGGCTGAACTGTAGTCGTGGTCCTGACTGAACTATCAAGATCCATCGAACTCATGCCAGTAGTGATATGCGCAAACTCAGTGAATCCTCCCCAACTAGACATCGCGGGTCTCTGAATACCTGTCGAAAATACACCTGTACCACTCGATTGGCCTCCAAAGGGATATGACATTGGATGAAAGCTCGAAGGTGGTGGAATAGGTGCTACCCAATCTGGTAAGGTATATGGATCGGACTGACAAGGTGGATAGGCAGGATCATCAAAAGTAGGATTACGAAGCAACTGCTCGTTCCTCCTTAAACCTCTACGAATATTGTCACACCACTGCCTATTACTTTCAGTATACAAAGCCATGTTGGCTTGACCACGTGCAACGTCCGAAACTAAAGATTGAAACATATCATAAGTGATAGTGTTGGAGAAAGGAGTTTGTTGAGGCTGACTAGAAAAAGATGGAAAAGAAGAAGAAGATGCGGAAACTGGTGGAGGTGGTTGAGTTTGACGTCTTCTGATCAAAGAGCTTATTCTACCATATGGAAGCCTAGTCAAACTTGGTCCAATCAGAGGTGCATCAGCCAGAGCTAACTTGTCATTAGGCAGGAATGGTACTCCCGACCTACGACATAAATCCGAAATAAAACAAGGGAAGTACAGATGACTCCCTGGTCTGGCGATGACAATGCTCTCGAAAACTCTTTTAAATATTACCTTCCCAACATCCACCTTTACATCATTGACCATCGCCCAAGCGATACAAACATCTTCTTTTCCATATGCCGTATGCTTACTCGAAGGATAGAGATTATGGCTAATGAACCTTTTAATCGCCCTTAAACATCTAATACACTTCCCGTAATTAAACCTATTTTCAACCCACACAGCGGTTGAATCAAAAGCGTGCTGAGCTCTCAGGGCAGTCTGCTCAAATATGGCAGGATCATCTAAATTCCAAACTACCCTGTAATCTTCATCATCCGGAAAAACTTCAACTCCCAAAATCGCATTTATAATGGCAGGGTTAAAAGGAACATTTCTAGTTCTTAGGGGTACAGTTTGCGACTTAGTAAGCTCATCCTGTGACATAGTAGACAAAACCGAATAAAATTCAGCTACTAAAGTCGTATTTATTTCCCCTTCTCTTCTGGCTGCTAATTCTAACCACTGACGTCTCGTAAAAATATCCTTAATTTCATCACCTAAATCATCAAAATCTAATCCTCTTTCAATCAAAACATCACATTTACTATAAATTCTTTGATACGCATTCTTAGCTTCTTGTGATGCTGTTTTATTGAAGCTTACGGCTTCTTCTTCAGGTGATAAAATTATCTTGCCTACTACCGGAGTTGATATATGAATGTTTGATTTCCGCTTCTTAGAGGCTTTTCTACTCGACTCAGCCATTCTACGATATTGGTAAAGCCAATCAACAACACAACAACAAAAAATAAACAACAAAAAATAAAAATGTCACAACACACTCAAAAATCAAAACAGTTGAAATTAATCTAAAAAAATATGAAAAATACGAAATTGATAACTAAATAAACTAAATAATACCTTAATATGAAGAAAACGTTGAAAAGTAGGCCGGAAAAGTGTAAAAGTCGCCGGAAAAGAATGAAGCTTGTTTTTTTATCCTTTTTTAATTTTTGTAACTTTTGTGGAAGAGAGGAGATATAATGATGAAGAAATCAAGTAGTGTATTAGTGTGAGAGGTGAATTTTTGTGGAAGGAATTGAAAAAAATTCGAGTGGTGGGGTTTTGGGTGTGGGGCGGCTGTTGTGTAGAAAATTAGGGAAGAAGAAGAAGAAAAGGGAGTCCCCGTCTTTTATCTATTTAAACCCCGGATCGGTCCGGATTAAGGGCCGGATCGGTCCGTGTACAATTTTTTTACTTTTTCCGATTTTTTTACTTTTTATGATTTTTATTTAAAAACTTATAAAAAAACTCTAATAAAACTTAATTAAACTTGATTAAAATCTTAAGAATAAAATTTGAAGGAAATATTATAATTTTATAACAATTTCTAAAAATTTAATAAAATCTTTATAACACTTAATAAAAAGCTTATAAAAATTTAATAAATTTATATTAACTCTTATAAAACATCTAAATTAAAATAAAAAAAAAAACTTTTATAAATCTCCTCAAATTTCATAAAGATCCAATTTTATAAAATTTTCAGAAGTTATGCGAAAATTTTATAAAGTTGTAATAAAACATTAGAAAAGACTCGAAACTTAAGGGGTTCCTGATTCTTCGATTTCTAAATCTTCCAGAGTTCTGATATAACGTTCAATCAACCTAACTCCTAAAAACGAAGCATTTGAATTATCTCTAGGAATTCTATCGGGATTTTCGGATAACCACCTAATCGTTCCCTTCCTAACAATATTCAAACACTCATCCTGGGATTTGTTTGTGTTTTTCCCACAGCGTCCAACATGTTCACTTTTTCCACAGATTCTGCATCTCATTAGAAATTTTGCCCTTCTTTTTATTGCACTTCTTGATGTTCCATTACAAACTTCTCTCAATCTAATCTCTCTCAACAATTTCTTGTTTTGTTCAAAAACTAAAGCTTCTATAGTAAACGCGACATCTTTATCAAGGCCTAATTTCAAAAGTAAAACAAAAACTCCTAATCTATCTAAAAAAGGCATCCAGTTCTTTTACGTCTATCCGGTAAAAGACGAAAAGAATTTAAACATAAATAAAAATACAGAAAAGTAGAGTAAAGATAGATAGCACCTGGTATTCGGCTGATTTCAGTTTCTCTGCTTTTTCAATTTGTCAGGGGATCAATCAGTAGCATTACTTCTTCTTTCAGTGTGATTCCTTCTCCCTCCACAAATAACTTCACTCTGTGGCCATTGGCTATAAAAGTCGTATTTCCATCAGTTAGTTCAACAGCTCCAGATTTGTAAACCCGTGTTACTTTAAAGGGACCTGTCCATCTTGATTTAAGCTTACCTGGAAACAACTTTAAACGTGAATTGTACAAGAGCACTCGATCACCTACATGGAACTTACGTTTAAAGATTCTCTTATCATGGAAAGATTTCGTGCGTTCCTTGTAGATTCGAGCATTTTCATAAGAATCGAGACGAAATTCTTCTAGTTCTGTTAATTGAAGCAATCTATGATCACCGACAGCCTTAGGATCGAAATTCAGAAATCTAATAGCCCAGAAGGCTCGGTGTTCTAACTCAACTGGTAGATGACAAGACTTACCAAAGACTAGCTTATAGGGAGAACAACCAATTGGTGTTTTAAAAGCTGTTCTATACGCCCATAGTGCATCATCTAATTTAACTGCCCAGTTTTTACGATTTGAATCTACTGTTTTCTCCACGATTCTTTTGATTTCTCTATTTGACACCTCTACCTGTCCACTGGTTTGCGGATGATAGGGCGTTCCTAACTTATGCGTTACACCATATTTTTCAACTATCTTAGTAAATGGTCAATTACAAAAGTGTGACCCTCTATCACTAATGATAGCCCTCGGAATGCCATATCTGGTAAATATATTCTTTTTAAGGAATCGTATGACAACTTTGGTATCATTAGTGGGAAGAGCTTCAACTTCTACCCATTTCGAGACATAATCTACCATTACAAGAATAAATCTTTTTCCAAAAAATACAGGGAAAGGTCCCATGAAATCTATACCCCAAACATCAAATAACTCACATTCTAAAATAGGTTGCATAGGCATTTCATGTTTTTTAGATATATTTCCCCATTTTTGACAAGACTCACAAGATTTAACATACTTATAAGCATCTCTATATAGTGTAGGCCAATATAAACCACATTGTAAAACTTTAAAAGCAGTTTTCCAACCTCCATGATGACCTCCTGCCTCACGATCATGGCAAAACGACAAAACACTTA
The DNA here is from genome assembly GCA_024500145.1 of Gentiana dahurica var. dahurica. Classification (NCBI taxonomy): domain Eukaryota; kingdom Viridiplantae; phylum Streptophyta; class Magnoliopsida; order Gentianales; family Gentianaceae; genus Gentiana; species Gentiana dahurica. Next base: position 5,721,446 of record CM044908.1, read on the forward strand.
AAATTTCATTATCAGGCACACATTTTCTGATTATCCCATCCGAACATTTACGGAAAAGGTCTGGTTCCTCCCAGTAATAAAATTTTAAGTCGTAAAAGAACTTCTTTTTTTGCTGCCAAGTCCAATGAGACGGAATATAATCACAGGTTAAGTAATTAATGATATCTCCAAACCAAGGTGACATTTCCTTAGAAGGAATTCTATTCTTTAATAACTGCATGGTTGAAGGAGTATCTATTCTAAATAGTTGTTCATCAGGAAATGAATCTTTAATTTCATTTCCTATTTCTTCATCATTTTCCATTCTACTTAGATGATCTGCTACTACATTCTCACTTCCTTTTTATCTTTAATTTCAATATCGAATTCTTGAAGTAAGAGAATCCATCTAAGAAGACGAGGTTTAGCATCTTTCTTACTCAGTAAATACTTCAGTGCTGAATGGTCTGTATAAATTATTACCTTAGAACCAACAATATACGATCTAAACTTATCTAAGGCAAAAATTACAGCCAACAGTTCTTTTTCTGTAGTTGCATAATTTAGTTGAGCAGTGTTTAATGTGTGAGATGCATAGTAAATAGCTTTGAGAATTTTGTTATATCTTTGACCTAAAACAGCTCCTACAGCTAAATCACTTGCATCACACATAATTTCAAACGGCAAACTCCAGTTTGGTGCTACTAGCACTGGTGCAGTAGTTAATCTCGCTTTTAGGGTCTGAAAGGCTTCCATACATTTACTATCAAAGTTAAAAGGTACTTCTTTTTCAAGCAAATGACTTAGAGGCTTTGCTATTTTTGAAAAATCTGCAATGAATCTTCTATAAAATCCTGCATGTCCGAGAAATCCTCTTAGGGTTCTTAAATTAACTGGTGGAGGTAACTTTTCGATTACCTCGACTTTAGCTTTATCAACTTCAATACCTTCTTCAGAGATTCTATGACCTAAAACAATTCCTTCTGATACCATTAGATGACATTTTTCCCAGTTTAGTACTAGATTGGTATCTTCACAGCGTTGTAACACTCGTTCTAAGTGTAACAAACAAACATCAAATGAATCTCCGTAAACACTAAAGTCATCCATAAAAATTTCTAAGAATTTCTCAACCATATCAGCAAATATAGCCATCATACACCTTTGAAACGTAGCTGGTGCATTACATAAACCAAACGGCATTCTTTTATAAGCAAAAGTTCCATAAGGACAAGTGAAAGTAGTTTTTTCTCTATCTCCTGCTGCAATGAATATCTGTAAATATCCTGAATAACCATCTAAGAAACAGTAAATCTTATGTCCACTTAAACGTTCCAACATCTGAACTATGAATGGAAGTGGATGATGATCTTTCTTAGTATGATCATTTAGTTTTCTAAAATCAATGCACATTCGATAACCTGTAATCTCTCTTGTCGGAATCCATTCATTCTTTTCATTCTCTTTCACTGTGAAACCTCGTTTCTTTGGTACCACTTGAGTTGGACTTACCCATTCACTATCTGATATGGGAAAAATTATCCCCATTTCTAATAGCTTAATGACCTCTTTCTTAACAATTAACTGCAAATTTGGGTTGAGGCGGCGTTGCGGTTGAATACAAGGTTTAGCATCTTCCTTCAGAATTATCTTATGAATGCAAATCTCAGGGCTAATACCTCGAATATCGGCAACTGTCCATCCAAAAGCTTTCTTATGCTTTTTCAACATTCTAAGTAATTGATCTTCTTGTTGCTCAGTTAAAGATGATGAAATAATAACCGGTAATAGATTATTAGTTTCAAGAAAAGCATACTTGATTAAAAGGTAACGGTTTCAATTCCAGATTCTTAGGTGGATCTTCCAGTGATGGTTTAAGAACTGGTCCTTCTAGTTCTAATTCCAAATACTTATGCCATGATGGTTTAAAAGTAAAACTTGCTTTATCTAGAGAAAGGATTATCTCTTTCATTTCGGTGTCTTTCTCATCTTCCTTATAGATAGACAGAGTTAAGCATTCTTCTAATCTGTCTTCAAAATTTGGTAACTGATTATCATAGACATAATGAATATCTTCTATAAAAGAACATGATTCTGGTGATCTGTATGGATGGTTCATAGCTTTGAAAATATTGAAAGCAACTTCATCTTCATTGACTCTCAGAATTAACTCTCCTTTCTGGACATCTATTAAAGTTCTTCCTGTAGCTAGAAATGGTCGACCTAAGATAAGTGGCGCTGAATATCCTTCTTCCATTTCCATGACTACAAAATCTACTGGAAAATAGAACTTGTCTACTTTAACCAATACGTCTTCAATAATTCCTTTAGGGTATTTAATCGATCTATCTGCCATCTGCAGAGTCATTTCAGTCTTCGTAAGCTTTCCTATGCCTAGTTTCTTATAATCCTCATAAGACATGAGATTTATACTAGCTCCAAGATCACATAAGACCTTCTTAAACAGAAATCCTCCAATTTCACATGGGATGGTAAAACTTCCAGGATCTTTCAGTTTAGGTGGTAACTTATGCTGCAAAACTGCAGAACATTCTTCATTTAGGCATATATTCTCATATTCCTCTAATTTTTTCTTGTTTGACAGAATATCTTTCAGAAACTTTCCATATGCAGGCATACTAATTAGAGCTTCGATAACAGGGATATTAACATGAATATGACGAAAAGTATCAAGGAAACGAGCATACTTTTGATCAGTTTTAATCTTTTTGATTTGATCTTTAGGTGGGTAAGGTAAAGATTCCAAATCTATAACCTTTGATCCCGAAGTCATTTTCTCTTTTCCTTTTTCCTTAAACTTTTGAGTATTACTTGATTGCCAAGTATCATGATCTTGAGTTTTTTCTTTTAAAACATTCACTGAATCAATCTCTACTTCAGATTTCTTCAGTTCTTCTTGTTTTTCATCCTTAGTTTCATTATCATTCATTCTAACATGTTCCTTGAATAAAGTCCTTAAATCTTTATCCATGGGATCTTTCAAAATCCTTGGGATTTTTACCCATTTTTCACCTTCATTCTCAGGTTCCAAACTTCTATTCCTTTTCAAGAAATTTTCTATAATTTCTTCTTCCTCATCGGTAAATTCAAGTTCATCTTTAGTTTCATCATTTTTTCCATCTAAATCATTTTCTACTTCATTATTTCCGAAGTTTTCTATTCCATTACTACCACAGAGTTTTCTACTTCTCGTAACTACAACATTTACCTCTCTTGGGTTTCTTTCAGTATTGCTTGGTAATCCTCCAGGAGGTCTACTGTTATTACGTTCACCTTCCCTACTCAAATGATCTTCCATATTCCTTAATGAGGCTTCTATCGTTCTCATTATGGTATCATGTCCACTCATAGATGTTTTCATTGAACTCATATCTTTAGTGACTGTACCAATAGAAGTCATCATTGTTTCCATATTCTTAGCTTGAGTAGATACTACACCCATTATATTTTCCATTAGTTTTTCCCATTTTTCAACTCCTTCTGCAGGTTGAGTTGAACTTTGAGTTACTGGTATACTTTGAGTGGTATGTTGAGGATAGGATCTAGGTAATGATTGTAAATTCTGATTAGATACATTTTCTTGATAAACTTGATTATTATTCATATTCCTATACTGAACTGGATATGGCGGTTGTCCTTGCTTACTAGGGTTTTCAGACCATCGAAAAGTAGGGTGATCTCTTCTAATAGCATTAAACGAGTTTGAATATGCATTGTTCAAATTCCTATGCTGCTGAAGAAAACTCACCTCCTCTCTTGAATATCCTGTTGGTTCTTCGATCCCTAATGGCATATTATCCTGATTTGAGTATTCAGTTGATGTACTATTTTCTGAACTTTGGTTTTTGTTCGATTGTAGGCCATCAAATTTCCTGCTCAAATTTTCTAAATGTGCTAGAACTTCCGTATTAGATGTACATTCTCCTGCAAAAGCTACTTTTCTGGTGCTAGAACCGGTTTCCCACATTCTGTTATTTTTGGAAATCTTTTCTATAGAATCGTAAACTATTTGAGCTTCACTCATCATTAAAGAACCTCCACATGCATGATCTACATCTGCACATGAATCTTTTCTTAATTTATGACAGAAAAGCTGAATTTGCATATCTAAGGAATAACCATGGTCGGGACAGGCTCTTAACAATTTTTTAAATCTTTCCCAGGCATTCCCGAGCGTTTCTTCAGATCATTGTCTAAAGTTTGCAACCTCGACTTTTAATTCCAAATTTCGTCCTGGAGTGAAATATTGTTTCAGAAATTCAGTTTGAATATCCTCCCAACTAGTAAGTGAATGATGTGGAAGAGACATAAACCAATCTCGGGCTCGTCCTTTTAAAGAAAAAGGAAACATAGTCATCCTCGTTAGTTCCTTATGAGCACCTTGACTTTTGGCTGTATTGCACAGTTCTTCAAAAAGATAGAGATGATGATGTGGATCTTCATCATCCTCTCCTAGGAATTGGGCTCTTGCGTCAATTAAACCAAAAAGATGAGATTTAATTTTGAAATTATTTGCTCTTTCATTGGGTAAAAGTATGGGATTATTAGTCTGGTTTCTTCTTATGGTTTGATCACAGATAGGTCTCGGGTTTGGTGGGTTATTACGATTATTCTGGTTCCGATCTTGATTATTTCTATTATTATGATTTTGATTATTATTAGGGTTAACAGGGTTTTGTCCATGCCCTGGAGCATGATCTAGCCTCTGTTCATTTGTTTCATCACTAGTTTCAGCCATTTCTGTATTTTGATTAGAAGATGATTCCGTTGGAGATTTTCCAAGGAGTCCTAAGCTGGTTTGACCACGTTTACTCTCTATTCGTAACTGCCTTTCGAAAGCGTTTATGTCAGGCTTATAAGGAGTAAGTGAGGTGTTGTGGATTTTTGTAAATGAAACAAAAGACAAGAAATAAAAATCCGGTTAGTCGCTCCAAGTGCAAAGCTTGTAGTAAAGCGGTTATTCCGGGTCGATCCCACGAGGAACGTGAGGTTGAATGTGTTTTTAAGTTTAAGCTAAACGTGTCACGAATTAACAATTTAAGGTTTATCAAATAATGGGGAGAAAGGCAGACGAACAAGGATTCACAATTCAAGAAAGCAATAAAGGCTTCTAATTTCCTACGCATGCAAATCAACTAAAGGCCAAGATTAACCTATACCCAATGCAAATTACTAATTTCTTAGATAATTTGTTTATCAACTTTTATCAAAGATTGATTCTTCAAGCACGATAGGCAAAAATTCTTCCGAATCTATTATCTAGGTTAACAATTTGATAACTCTCGTTTTTAGGCAAATTGATTAAAATGATTACTATTGCGGTGATCTAGAATTCATTCAACTATCGTCAAAAAAATATCACAGGCTTTATCTATCGATATGAAGCACGAAATAAATGCAATAAAAATCTGACCTTTTATTGATTGCAAAACGCAGAAAATAAGAAAACCAAACACCTCTTGAATTGCTTCACCCGTTCATCCAACCCGGGGGTTTAGTTACTCATAATAGTCTTGAAATCAACAAATCGTTTTGATTGCATAACAAAAGAAACAAAAAGAAAGGACAAACTGCTGCTGTTTTAAGATGAATTTTCGACTCTCTAACTGTCTCTATGCGTCTCTTTCTCTCCCTGCTAGGTTTGGGGCGCTGCTGCTTAAATAGGTGATTAAGTCGGCTAGGTCATAAGCTAGGTCGGTTGCGCTTCAGTCGGCCGTGGACGCCCGTCCATTCTTCTGGACGCTCGTCCGGTCCGTTTTGAACTTTGAGTCGGGCCGAATCTTCTTCAGACGCCCGTCCATTCTAGCGTCCACCATGCGTCCAAACTTCCTGAATGTAACCTATCCTCCTGGACGCCCGTCCATTTGATCAAACGCCCGTCCATCTGGACGGGCCATGGACGCTCGTTCAGCTGTTCAGAGTGCGATTTTCTCATCTTTATCTCTTTTTCCTCACTCCACTTGATCCTTATCTCCTTCTTAAATCTTTATAGCTCGAGTTCTATCCCTTTTGATCATCATTTGAGCACAATAAACATACCTATAACACATGGAACACATCGCAAACTGTAGTAATATTCAAATACTTATATTTCAACCATAGAATCACATAATTATACCAACTTTGCGATTAAGTCTATGAAAATATCGTTTGCTCGATATTCTAATAAAAGGACCAATTATTATGCAAATTATACAATATAGAGGAAAAACATCGTGGAATATCGCCTTATAATTCATAGATTTTCGCCCTTAACAACTCCCCCACACTTAAACCTTGCTCGTCCCGAGCAAGACAAAACATAATTAGGCTCGAGATAGTATAGACATTTATGCAAATATAAAACATATTCAAGTAGTTTAGAGGTTCACCCAAGTGAGTGTGTGCATAGCCATAATAAACTTCCACTAAATCCAAACTTGAGGAACTCAAAGTAAAACTAGTTAATACCCCCTCGTAGAATAGTAATAAATGACACTCATAAGATGTACCCTACCAACGTGACATATCCCGAAAAGGATGATCGAGTATATCTAGGGCCCTTCTGAAATACTCAGAGGATACTCCCTACAGCATATCTAGACAGTTTATACTGGGGATAAGATTAACGAAAACTGAGCCTTAGTCATTTCGCAACTTAAGTTGATTGAATTCATTCACTTTAAACACACATTAGGATGAGCTTTTGCCCTCATAGCAGAATAGGACATTTCGAGATAATACCCTACCTTACTCCAATCATAAGGCAGCTTTTCCTAACTGTCGTGAGCTCTTAGTCATCATAGTGGAATAGGACATACGTGGTACACCCTACCGCACTCAAATCATTGACTAGCTTTCGACACACACGATAGATTCATTTAATTATTCAACTCCTCATTTGACATTAGTTCCGTGTTACTTATCACATTCAAACTTCTAGATATTCACAGTATAACATACTTCGGTACTAAATACAAACTACCATAAATCTCAAGATATATACGTAGCACTAAGCACATGACTTACAAGATAATCAAAAATCACTAATCCAAAACGGGGTATAGCTTTATAAAATAGCTCATCGTCACTATGGCTCGTGAAAAGTAGTGTCAGGTGAAACAACTAACTTATCAAGTACATGAAATATCGCATAGATGACTATAAAAACAACGAACTTCAAATTGAATTGCCTACTCGGGACAAAACAAAAACAAAGGTGTCGGAAAATTTTGAAAAATTTACGCTCATTTCGCATAAAACACAATCTAACGTACTAAAACAACGTGTACACATAATTTATTCAAATCGAACTATCCCCCTCCCCCACACTTAAAAATGCAACATGTCCTCATGTTGTGCAGAAAGTAAAAGGATAAGAAACTTAGCTGTACGCGCGTAGAAAATCGAGATGTCGGTCAGGCCGGTGCATGAAAGAAACAACACTCGCAAAAGCGTCGGAAAAAAAACGTCCAAACCGAACTCAACCAAGACTAGATCTGCACTACTCGACAAAACAACAGAATCTCGGGGGAAAACGGGGTACAATAACGTAATAATGTGAAAGGAATGAATGCAAGAGATAGAACAACAAGTGTCAACCAAAAATGATCATAATACCAACGAAATCGCAATCCAAGGACGTGGTGCTAGACAGCTTACATTATTTAATAAAACACACCCCTACGATAGTCAACAATAGCGAGAAAAATAGAAAGTACAGAAATCATAGAAGCATCCAAAAGGAAAGCAGTAATAGTCATCGTACAACCAGATCGAAGTCGGAGAAAAGAAAGAAATACATCAAACAGAGAATGCATAAAAATCTCAACATCACTCAGGCGGAATCGGAGCATCAGACGGAGGAATAACAGCAGAATCACCAGCAGGGGCATCAACACGAGGAGGATCTGAAGTAGGTACAGCAACAGTGGACGTCGTCGGTGTAGGCTCAGGCTGCGTAGTAGATGCAGTAGCAGGGTCTACTGGAGGCTCATCCTCCTCATCGTCAGACGACTCGGGCTTCTCCTCCATCTTGACCACCTCAGATATCACCCGCTCTATCTGCTCGGAGAAGACATAATCCATATTACTTGCATTGAAAACCCGCCGATCTCTCGGTTGCCGTCCATCAACGATACACTCCAAAACCGACAAAATATTATCTTGGCCATCCCGGATGTCACTCAGCATCGCCCTCAAACTATGAGCCATACTATGCCGAGTAATCTCGGAAGAAGATAATCCAGAAAGAACTGAGGCTCGAGGCGGTGTCGAAGTGGAACCAGGCTCAGTGACGGGAACAGCCTCAGACTCAACCGTAGACGGAGCTTTCTCTCTCTGAATACCTCTCGGGCTGTTAGGCCTATGATCCTGCTTATACTCCGGCACTCCGGCATCCGTGCATATCTGATGAATCAAATGTGGGACAATCAAACTCCGCTTGTAATTCTTCTGACTGAACACCAACTCATCATAGATTGCTTGGCCAACATCGACATTTAACTTGAAAACCAAATCATACAACATTCCAAGGTCGCCTATGTGAAAGTGTGTCAAATTATTCTTCGGCAATAAACGACTCTGGATGAAACGGCAATAGACTCTCCAATCTTCAGACCACACCGTAGTAACAATCTCCTTACGGTCCCCACCCGGCCTGAGCGTCCAAGCAACATCGGGGCAAACTTTCAATCTCAATTCCTCCAAGGGATCCTGTCCCGAATCCTGCCTTCTCTTAATTTCCTCCTTATAATCCAACCCTTCAAACGCTGCCAACCCATATTTTGCATTAAAAACTTGTGGGGAAATGGGAACCTTAACACCTCGAACCAACACAACCCCCGTGTTCAAGTCGGTTTCCGAAAAATTAGCGTAAAACTCCCTAACCAACGAATCATTAACTGGGGTAGTCGGGATCTTCATCAATGCATCCCATTCCCTATCTTTCAACAACTTCACAAAAACGGGATCCACTTTTGTCTCTATTACCGCCCGCTCAACCAACATATTCCGAGCGAAATAGTGTTTGGTATAGGCCTCATGTGCTTTAGAGTTGACAAACCGACGAGGCATAGGGATAGGCACAGCTGGTCTCACTTTCTTTCGGGGTCCCTCGGTCCTAGGTTCATCGGCATCCTCCCTAGCAACCTCTTCAGCAGTTCCACCTCTAGACGGCTCACCACCTCGGGCATTCTTAGTAGACCGTGCCAAGGGCACATCCAAATCAGTTTCAGACTCCGAGGTGGACTCGTCTCTCAAATCAGCTCTAGCTTGCTGTGATGTCCTAGAGGGTTGTTCTCGGATCACTACGCCCCTATTTGGATCAACTAAGGGAGGGTCCAACTCTTTACGCTTTTTACCACTCTCCCTAGCCACACCCTTACCAAACCGCTTCTGAACTTCCTTCACCCGCACCATGATTGAAACTAAAACGATTCAAGGCACAACAAAGGGTACCCGTTTAACATCCAAATCGGGATTTCAGATCAACAATATCAACCCATCCACCACAACCATCATCACCACATCATCACAACACCAAAACAGGAAGAAAAAGCAACAAAATGAGATAAATTTCAAGAAAATGAGCCGACCCGAAGATCGAACTCACAAAAACGTGAAAGAAATCAAGAAAAGTTGCTACAAACTTACCGAAGATGGTGAGTGGACGAAGAGAATGCTTTGTAGACGTCCAAAACAACACAAATTGACCCCAAAAATCCGATTTTTCTTGAACAAAGTCGGACTCTATAGGTGGCCGATTCTCCAAAAATATGGAATGTTGGGGGATCTGGCTGTGAAAATCGATGAGAGGGTATCAGGGGCGTCCTATAGCACTTGAAATCGCCCAATTTGGTGTTGAATCAATGGATTTAGGGTGTGAGGAGGGCAAAAGTCGGGTGAGGCGGTTTGAAATTCGAAGGAATGAGGGTTCATGGCATGAGGGGGGTATATATAGACAGGTGGTGGACGCTCGTCCAACGCGGCGGACGGGCGTCTGTCTGGAAATGTGATGAACCGGACGGGCATCCAAAATGCCAGACGCTCGTCCAAAGGCTTGATTTGAATACAGGATTGGAGGGAATTATCCGGACGGGCGTCTATATTGTTAGACGAACGTCTGGTCAAGAAGTCTAATACAGGATTGAAAAGCTCGTTTCCAGACGGGCGTCCCATATCTTGGACGGGCGTCCAGGAAAATCGAGGGCCGGACTGGCGTCCAGTATCACTAGACGGGCGTCCAGTATCACTAGACGGGCGTCCAGTCAAGAAGAATGCAAAATTTCTTTCTTTTCTAAAAATTATCATAAAAACCAACTAAATGCGAAACTTTTATTACTGATAATTTAAAATTCAAAACAGTACAATACATAAAAATCATGAAAGAACTTGAAAATAAAACAACAAAAATAAAACAGTGGGTTGCCTCCCACTAAGCGCTTCCATTTTACGTCGGGGCTCGACGAAAACTAAACTAAACTAAGGAAACACTAATCTGCGTAGATCTCGTCCCAATCCACTAAGCGAATGAGACGTCGAAGCATGTCGATAGCCGGAGGGAAGTCGTACTCATCCTGCAAACTCCAATCCTCACCAGCTACCTCAACACCTCTAAAATGCTCAGCCCGCAGCACTAGTGCCAAATCCGTCAGCATAGGATCATTAAGGATCGTGTAAGGACGTCCTATGGCCTCCTGCAACTCCTCAGTCGTGAAATCGCTGCCTCCCGAACAATGTGGAACAATGATAACGTACGTGATGGTCTTAACCTGAGTGCTAATGTCAAAATCTACATGAAGAACTATAGTGCCTCCTGGTCCATCATCTACTGTGATCAGCGGGATGCGACTAATGAGTGGGAACTCCTCAGGGCGAACTCCGTAGAGATCCATATCTAGAAAGCAACTACTGACAGATCGAAACATAGAAGCTTAGTAAAACTAACCAAAATAACATACTAAAGCAAAAAGAGCGAAGAAAAACTAAAACAAGATTGGATATCTAGGATGCCCCCTAGTGGCGCTTTTGGTTTATGTCGTTAGCTCGACAGTCAATTCAGGTTTAACCCGGGCTGGGCCACTTTGGCTTTTTGCCGGTCATCTCAGCAACAGAATTCTCAACAAAATTAGGTCTACAAAAACAGCAGTGCAGACTCGGGATTCGACCCAACCATTTTTCCCAGGCCTGCTTGATCTTCTGTCTGACTGGGGATCTCTTCCGTACTTTATGCTTCTTCAAATCCACTTCCTTCCAATATTGTTCCATGTCCCAGCTTCCGGCAAAAACTTCAGCTGGTGATTCAGTACTATCATCAGAGAATAGGTCTGGGGAGAACTCATCGCAATCATCGACTCATGAAGTGATACAACTTAACAAATCAAGGAATTTAATTACCTCGGGTGATTCCTTCGGTTGGCCAATGTAGTGTTTGCATCATTGACCATTGACCTTGAAAGGCTGATCACCAATCCCCTTAAGTTCCAAAACGCCGCTAGGAAAGACAGACAGGACCTCAAATGGACCGGACCAACGCGTTCTTAGCTTTCCCGGGAAAAGATGCAGCCTGGTATTGTATAACAGTACCAGCTCCCCTGCATGAAACTCCCTTTTCTTGATCTTTTTATCATGAAGGAATTTCATCCGTTCCTTGCTTATCCGTGAACTCTCATAAGCTTGGAGCCTGAACTCGTCTAATTCATGTATCTGCTGGAGCCTACGTTCTCCACAAGCTTGGGAGTCGAAGTTTAGGAACTTAGTTGCCCAATAAGCTCTATGCTCTAATTCTACTGGCAAATGACAGGGCTTTCCATAAACCATTTGGTATGGTGATGTACCCATAGGGTTTTTGTATGCGGTCCTGTAAGCCCACAGTACATCATCCAGCTTCAGGCTCCAATCCTTTCGATGGGAGTTGACTGTTTTCTCGAGGATTTTCTTTATACTCTGATTACTGCGCTCAACTTGCCCACTGGTCATAGGGTGATACGGTGTGCCACTCTTATGCTTAACACCATACTTAGCTAACAGGCTATCCAGGGGTTTATTAATGAAGTGTGAACCTTCATCGCTGATCAGAGCTCTAGGGCAGCCAAACCTCGTGAGAATGTTCCTCTTCAAAAATTTCATGACCGTTTTATGGTCATTTAGTGGAGTCGCGACAGCTTCTACCCATTTAGAGACGTAGTCTACACAGACCAGAATGTATTTATTTCCGCATGAGGATGGAAATGGTCCCATAAAGTCAATGCCCCATACGTCAAACACTTCACACTCCAAAATGGGTTTAAGCGGCATATCGTACCGCCTGGTCAAAGTGCCGGTTCTCTGGCACCTATCACAGCCTTGGCAGAAAGCTTCGGTATCTTTAAAAATCTTGGGCCAGTAGAAACCACTTTGAAAGATTTTGGCAACGGTCTTCCATGGATTGAAATGGCCACCAGTGGGGCCACTATGACATTGCTCAATAATATCCCGTTGCTCGGATTCAGGGACACACCGGCGAAGCAACCCATCCTTGCAGATCTTGAACAGATATGGTTCTTCCCAGACATAGTACTTTAGATCAGAGAAGAACTTCTTCTTCTCCTGGTAAGAAAATTCAGGATTCAGATAGCCAGAATGAAGGTAATTGACAATCGAAGCATACCAAGGAGGGTCGGGAGTGTGGACATCCATATTCATAACGCTCTCGAAGGGATAATAAAGATCAATGTCCTGGGGATCTTCCTCAGCTATTGGTAATACTCTCGAAATATGGTCCGCTACGGTGTTCTCACTACCCCTTATATCCTTGATGTGAACATCGAATTCTTGCAGTGTAAGAATCCACCTCAACAGTCTCGGTTTAGCATCCTTCTTGTTCATCAAGTAACGCAATGCTGCATGATCAGTCCATACAATTACCTTGGCACCAAGCAAATAGCTGCGGAACTTATCCATGGAAAACACAACCGCTAACAGTTCCTTTTCCGTAGTGGTATAGTTTGCTTGGGCTGGATTCAAGGTATGACTTGCGTACGAGATAGGTTGGAATTTACCATTAATCCTTTGCCCCAATACAGCACCAACAGCGTAATTGGAGGCATCACACATTAGTTCAAATGGCATGTTCCAATCCGGAGAGATCAGGATAGGGGCAGAGGTCAAACGCTGTTTTAGCTCTTTGAAGGCACTTTGACAGTCATTATCGAAATTGAAAGTGACGTCATCTTTCAGTAAAGTTGATAAAGGTTTAGATATTTTTGAAAAATCTTTTATAAATCTCCTATAGAACCCCACATGACCAAGGAAACTTCTTACTTCTTTCGTGTTTCTGGGGTAATTCATCTTTTCAATAGCTTCTATCTTAGCTTTATCAACCTCTATGCCTTTAGTGGAAATCTTGTGACCTAAAACAATCCCTTCGGTTACCATAAGATGGCACTTCTCCCAGTTGAGAATCAAGTTCTTCTCCACACACCTTTGCAGTACTTTGTCTAGATTTTCAAGACAGTCCGTAAATGATGTGCCAAACACCGAGAAGTCGTCCATGAATACCTCCATGCATTTCTCTATAAGTCCATCAAAAATAGCCAACATACATCTTTGAAATGTAGCTGGTGCATTACAAAGTCCAAAGGGCATTCGCCTATAAGCGAAAGTACCATAGGGGCAGGTAAAGGTTGTTTTCTCTTGATCTACTGGGTCAATAGGGATTTGGAAATAACCTGAATAACCGTCCAGAAAACAGTAGAAAGCATGCCCCGCCAAACGTTCCAACATTTGGTCTATGAAGGGGAGAGGGAAATGGTCTTTTAAGGTCACCTCGTTTAGCTTCCTATAGTCGATACAGACTCTGTACCCAGTAACTAATCTGATAGCTACCTCTTCACCTTTGTCATTCTTTTCAATGGTAATACCTCCCTTTTTAGGTACTACCTGAGTGGGGGATACCCAATCGCTATCAGCTATCGCATAAATGATCCCCATATCCAATAGCTTAATGATCTCCTTCTTCACTACTTCCTGCATGTGTGGGTTTAAACGTCTCTGCGGTTGTCTTATACTCTTTGCACCTTCTTCGGTTCTAATCTTATGCATACAGACGTCTGGAGATATTCCTCTTATATCACCTACCTGCCAACCGAAGGCTTTCTCATTTTTCTTCAGAACATCAACTAACTCAGCTTCTTCTTCTGCTGACAGTGTAGAGGAGATAATCAGAGGTAAGCGCTCACCTTCTCTCAAGAAGATATACTTCAGATGCTTAGGTAGAGGTTTTAGAACAAGGTCCTCAGGAGGCTCCTCTAAACTGGTCTTGGCCTCTCCTTGTTTCAGATCTTCCTCACTGATAGGGTCAAAAACTCTTGCCTCAAGCAAATCGACTTCTTCTGAGGGGGGAAAGAGTTCTTTCGCAGAGCACTGTGTCCTCCTCAACAAGCTCTTCTCCATAAGCAGCCTCTAGCTCGTCCAGAGTGTAGTCTGCGAAATCGTCTGACGTCTCAATCACAAAGCCTGAGGGATTTTCAGAAGGTGCTCTGAGAGCTTTAACTACACTGTAGCGTACTTCCTCGTCCCCAACACGTAAAGTGATAAATCCTGCATCGCAATCTATAGAGGCTCTGGCAGTGGATAGGAAAGGTCGTCCCAGGATGAGGGGGGTATCTTCTTCTTTAGTGTCCAAGACGTACCAATCCACAGGAAATGTAAATTTGTCTACTTGGACCAGAAGGTCTCTAAGCACTCCGTCGGCTCTCTTGAAAGATCTATCTGCAAGCTGGATACTTATGGGGGTAGGCTCCAAAAGATGGTCAAGGTGTAATCTCTTGCAGACAGAAAGAGACATCAGACTAATGGATGCTCCTAAATCACACAGAGAGTTTGGGAAACTTAAATCCTTGATTTTCAGAGTTAAGACAAACTTTCCCGGATCGCTGCGCTTCTCAGGAATTCCTCTGTCGGCAATAGCGGAGCATTCCCCTCCCAATTTTTTCTCCATTTCACCTAACTTCTTCTTTGAAGAAACAACATCCTTCACAAACTTGGCGTACTTAGGCATCTCAACCAACACTTCAGATAAAGGCAAATTTACTTGGGTGTTTCTTAATAGGTTGAGTACCTTCTCGTACTTTTTGTCTTCAGATAATGAAATGTTTTGCTTTCTTGGCGGAAATGGGAGCTTATTCAGTTCCTCTTCGGAAAAGACTCTCCTGGGCGAGGAAGCTCTTATAGCTTTGTCCTCCAGATCCTTCCACCTCACCATCTTTTCTGTCTTTTTACTCGTCAGGGGATCCTCCGCCTGAGTGACTTTCTCCGGTTCATCATCTTGGTTTTCAATCACCTGAGATCTCTTTCCTGCTTCAATCTCATTTTCATCTTTCTCTTCATCCAGGTAAGGGGACTGCGATTCTTCCCCTCCTATCGAATCAGGGGTAGGAGGGTTTACTCGTTTCCCTGGTTCTGTCTGTAACCAGGGTGTTGTTGCAATTGTGTACCGGATCTCAGGTTCATAGCATTGGACTCCTCTTGTCCATAAGGAGTAATGGGTGCGAGCTCGGCACAGTGGTTTGTTCTCGCTTCAGCTTGAGCTGCATGCCCACTTTTAGGATTCTTCTCTGTAAAACTCGGTAGCTGTCCTTGAGGCCTGGCAGCTAATTGTTCAGCTAGCTGTCCTAACTGTCTTTCTAAGTTCTTCATCGTCCTCTGTTGCTCTTCATACTCTGCCCTTGTAGGGGTAGTACCATAAGTTGAGGAGTCCTGATTAGGGCGGTTTTGCTGTGAGTTTTGATTAGTGGGCCAGGTTGGATTTGTTTTTGGTTGAGAATTTGAACTTTGACTCGAGTTGGGGTTCTGGTAGTAGGCATTGCGAGAGGTATTCTGTCCCGAATTTTGAGTGCGGTTTTGGTCATAACCTTGATTCTGAGCATAATTTCTATTCTGGTTGTAGTTCTGACCTTGAGAGTTATTCTGGTTTGAAAATCTCTGGTTCTGCGGGCCAGAAGAGTTGTTTCTCTCATTTCCACCATTCAAGGGTCATGTTGCAGAAATGTGACCTCTAAGCCCACAGGTATAGCAGTTCACAGAATCATACTGCCTCGTTTGTTGGACAGCGTTGACTTGAGGGGTGTACTGACAATGGTCACTGATGTGACCAGTCTGATAACAGTTATCACAAGAGAATACTTGTGCATTCTGAAGGAGAGAGGGCTGATTTTGATCTTTAGTCATGGTCAAAGCAGAAAGTTGAGCCTGCAGGGCTGCAATCATTTGACCATGATTCTGGTTGTTGACTTCTTCGATTTTAGGTACAGCGGGGACCGTTGGTGATTGATACGTAGGTGCATAATTGTACCTAGCTATATCTTCAAATAAATCCCACCCTTGCTGTGGGGTTTTCTTCAAGAAGACTCCTCCAGATGAGGAGTTGACCATCCCTTTAGTGGACTCATTCAGACCACTGAAGAAAGTATGGACCCTTCTCTGCAAATCCATTCCATGATGGGGGCACTTGTTCAACAAAATTTTGAAACGCTTCCATGCTTCAAAGAAAGATTCATTACTCAGTTGATGAAAATTTGAGATCTCGTTAAGACATTGAGCTGTCTTAGACGGAGGAAAATATTGGGCCAAAAATTGACTTTCGAGCTGGGCCCAAGTTTGGATAGATTCGGAAGGAAGAGATTTAAACCATTCCATTGCTTCTCCACGGAGTGAGAATGGAAATAGTTTCAACTTAATGATGTCTTGACTGACATCCTTAATGCGAGTAGTATCGCATATACCCAGAAATACATAAAGATGCGTATAGGGGTTCTCAGATTGATACCCATAGAAAGTTGATGCATGTTGCACCATCTGGATGAGAGCCGGTCTTATCTCAAATGGGGCTGTATCGGTAGGGATAACCACAGCCGAGCGAATGTTCACATCGCCGGGAGTAGCATAGTCTGCCAGGGTGCGGTCGGCTTGAGCCATTGAAACAGTAGTTTCTTCCTCAAAGAAAAGGTTGGAGAAGAAATTATCTTCAGAAGAGTTTTCACTCGAACTCTCTTCGACTTCCTCTTCGGGGATCGGAACGGGCTCGGGAACTTTTCGTTTACGGTTTACTCGAACTACGTCTCGTTCAAGCTCAGGCTCAAAAATTAACTGTCCTTGTTTACTTCGTGTTTGCATATAACGAAGTGAAACTACGGAGAGAAAGAGAGGATCAGATTTTGTTTGGGAAACGAGGTGAAGCGAAGCCTATAAAACAAACTAAAGAAAAGAAAAGAGAGGGAAACAAAATATGTTTGAAGCAAAACGGACGTCCAAGGTTATGGACGGGCGTCCGGGCGGAATTCGGACTGGACGGGCGTTTAAGGACTCAAACGCTCGTCTGCGAAGCAGAATGCCTGAACGAGCGTCCAAGGTTTCAGACGCTCGTTTGGTACCGGAAAAAAAACTGGAACAGAAGCAGAAATTGCAGCGAAGAAGCTACTAAGGGAAAACCTTAAACCCTAACTAAAATAGCAACGAATGATCTTCCTAAACTTATGCTAAAAACACATAAAACCGTGCCAAGTTCCCCGGCAACGGCGCCAAAAACTTGTTGTGGATTTTTGTAAATGAAACAAAAGACAAGAAATAAAAATCCGGTTAGTCGCTCCAAGTGCAAAGCTTGTAGTAAAGCGGTTATTCCGGGTCGATCCCACGAGGAACGTGAGGTTGAATGTGTTTTTAAGTTTAAGCTAAACGTGTCACGAATTAACAATTTAAGGTTTATCAAATAATGGGGAGAAAGGCAGACGAACAAGGATTCACAATTCAAGAAAGCAATAAAGGCTTCTAATTTCCTACGCATGCAAATCAACTAAAGGCCAAGATTAACCTATACCCAATGCAAATTACTAATTTCTTAGATAATTTGTTTATCAACTTTTATCAAAGATTGATTCTTCAAGCACGATAGGCAAAAATTCTTCCGAATCTATTATCTAGGTTAACAATTTGATAACTCTCGTTTTTAGGCAAATTGATTAAACTGATTACTATTGCGGTGATCTAGAATTCATTCAACTATCGTCAAACAAATATCACAGGCTTTATCTATCGATATGAAGCACGAAATAAACGCAATAAAAATCTGACCTTTTATTGATTGCAAAACGCAGAAAATAAGAAAACCAAACACCTCTTGAATTGCTTCACCCGTTCGTCCAACCCGGGGGTTTAGTTACTCATAATAGTCTTGAAATCAACAAATCGTTTTGATTGCATAACAAAAGAAACAAAAATAAAGGACAAACTGCTGCTGTTTTAAGATGAATTTTCGACTCTCTAACTGTCTCTATGCGTCTCTTTCTCTCCCTGCTAGGTTTGGGGCGCTGCTGCTTAAATAGGTGATTAAGTCGGCTAGGTCATAAGCTAGGTCGGTTGCGCTTCAATCGGCCGTGGACGCCCGTCCATTCTTCTGGACGCTCGTCCGGTCCGTTTTGAACTTTGAGTCGGGCCGAATCTTCTTCAGACGCCCGTCCATTCTAGCGTCCACCATGCGTCCAAACTTCCTGAATGTAACCTATCCTCCTGGACGCCCGTCCATTTGATCAAACGCCCGTCCATCTGGACGGGCCATGGACGCTCGTTCAGCTGTTCAGAGTGCGATTTTCTCATCTTTATCTCTTTTTCCTCACTCCACTTGATCATTATCTCCTTCTTAAATCTTTATAGCTCGAGTTCTATCCCTTTTGATCATCATTTGAGCACAATAAACATACCTATAACACATGGAACACATCGCAAACTGTAGTAATATTCAAATACTTATATTTCAACCATAGAATCACATAATTATACCAACTTTGCGATTAAGTCTATGAAAATATCGTTTGCTCGATATTCTAATAAAAGGACCAATTATTATGCAAATTATACAATATAGAGGAAAAACATCGTGGAATATCGCCTTATAATTCATAGATTTTCGCCCTTAACATGAGGCTTTACCGCTTCTGGTCATCAACTAACGAAAATAGAAAAATGCTCGAGTTTTATAGAAGAAGAAAATTGGTACAAAAAGAAAGTAGATACCAACGAAAAAATAAAATAGAAATGAGATAAGAAAAAGTGTTGATTTATTCTCGAGAGTTTTGAGCTAATTGTTAAGGGCTATTTTATATAAAATTTAATGATACTTTTCCTATGAATTTTCCCACATTAGTAATATTTTGCATTGAATTTGGGCTTTATAATTAATTTAATGAGTAAAGTTGTTTTTAAATTAATCAAGTGCAAAATGGGCATTAAATTGGGTTTTACTATAAATTTTATATCATTTTGGGCTATATTATGTTTTTGCATTTTCTTAATTATGATAGAGATAAAGATAATATCAAAGGGATGAGGTGGATTGTAGATAAGCTCAAGTTTGTTAGAGGAGAGATCAAATGTGCATCAACAAGTGGACAAAACGGTTACATCTTAACAGAATTTAGTTGCAGGAAGATAGAACGGGCGTTCTATGAAAGAAACCAGCGTTCAAGTCCAACAGGAAGTTCTGAAATGAAGAAAAAGCAGATAGAACGCACGTCCCATAGCCAGAACGGGCGTTCTATGCATGAAACCAGCGTTCCACCTGTAGATTTGCTGATTTTCTATAAATAGTCGTCACTTGTAATCTCAGAGGAGGGATTATTAGATTTCATTTCTTCCCAGATCGAAAATCTGAGATTTCTCAGAGCTCAAACAGTCACAAGAGTAGATTCAATTTACTTCTTTTAGCTTAGATATGGATTTCTCTTCAAGCATTGTAATCAATCACTCCATGGATAGCTAAACAGCTTTTTGGCAGCATTGGGGATGCAATTTTCTTATTGATTTTGGGTTTCTTATTCTGAATTACTGTGTTCTTCTATTGAGGTCAGATCTTTAGCTTGTTTTATTGTTTAATTTCATTAATATCGAAAGATGGTGAATGCATGATTGTTTCATTGAATGAAAGTTCTATAAACTAAGATCTCCCTGCTATTTGATTGAACAATTGACTGTTAGCTAGAACGAAAGTTGCTCGGTTGTTGTTTAGGTCATTAAATCGAAAGATTTACATCTTGCTTGTTAACTGAATTGAACGATTTGAGAGATTAGATCGTTTTGCTTTTGAATAGATGGACCCGTCTCTGTTTTAGAAACACAGTGATTCCATTATAAGAAAATCCTTAATTCTTGAGTAAATTGTTGATCCCATGTCGCCGCTTTTCTCTAAATTGCTTGTTAATCGAATTTCATAGATTTATGCTTTAGTTACGTTCATGTTTTATTAATTTAAGTTTCCTTGCTCTTTTTTTAACTTTTAGTCCGAAATATCCTTCCATAGCTTTGAGTCTTGTATGATTCTCTGTCTGTGTAAATTGCTAACCTTCACATCTAAAACATAAAACGTTCTCGTCAAACCATCTCCCTGCGGATCGACACCCTTACTTACCCAACTGTACTACCAACTACCCGATATTCGGTCGGTTAGGAGTTGGTTGCATTGTAAGTATCGGTTTATAAATTTAGTTTGTTTGATTAGTGCAAAAATACTCCAAACAAAATGGCGCCGTTGCCGGGGAGGTGCTGTTTTTGATTGTGTTCTTACTGTTTTAGGTGATAAAGAAAGCATTTAGGTGTTTTCGAAATTGGTTTTTCTGGGTTTCTTCTGCTTTGTTTCTGCTGTTTTGTTCTCTGTTCAGGTTGAACGAACGTTTAACATTTTTAAACGCCCGTTCTAGTTCTGAACGCTCGTTTGGTTTTCTAAACCAGCGTTCTGTGTTGGACGCCCGTCCGGATTGCAGAACGAACGTTCAGTTTCCCTGATATCTTTCTGTTTTTGTTTTTTTTTCTTTCGTTCCCCTATCATTTCTTTTTGTTTGACTTCGGTTTATGTTAACTCGGAGCAAACAAGGCACTCTTATCTTTGATCCTGAGCTCGAACGATCTATAGTTCGTCCCAATCGCCGAAGAATCCGTTCTCGTACCCAAATTGTTGAAGAAAATTTGGAAGAAAAATTCCGGAAAGAAATTGAAGAGTTTGTCTTCGAGATGGCTGACGATACAAGGACCCTAGCTGATTATGCCAGACCAGGCATGGTCAGAGTTCATCCTGGAGTTATCATACCAGCCATTGCAGCTCCAACGTTTGAGCTTAAACCTGCTCTGATTCAAATGATGCAACATGCATCTATTTTTCATGGGTACCAATCTGAAAATCCTCACACCCATATCCATACATTTCTTGAAATCTGTGGTACTACAAAGTTACAAGGTGTTGGAGAGGATGTCATTAAACTCAAGCTATTTCCATTCTCCTTGAAAGGTGAAGCCAAGGAATGGTACAACTCTTTACCCGTTGAGTCTATCACAACATGGGAGGAATTGGAGAGGGAATTTTTAAGTCAATACTTTCCTCCATCTAAGACTGCTCAGTGTCTTAGTGATATTTATACTTTCACTCAGCAGCCCAATGAATCTTTCTTCGAAGCTTTCAAGAGATTTAAATCTTTACTCAGAAAATGCCCCCATCACGGATTAGACTTGCAAAGGCAAGCTAATACGTTTTACAGTGGTTTGACCGAGATGACCATAGGAATGGTCAACAGCTCTAGTGCTGGGACATTTCTGAAGAAGACCCCACAAGAAGGATGGGCGTTGTTTGAGGATATAGCAAAGTATAACTATGCTCCTTCTTACCAAGCTATCCAAGCACCTGCACCAAAAATCGAAGAAGTAAATATGCAGAATCAATTGATTTCCTTACTTCAACAACAGGTTGCTAATCTTTCCACGAATTCGAATTCTCAGTCTATGAATCAGCTTCAACAAAATGCCCAAGTTCTGTTTTGCGATAATTGCAATCAAGTTGGCCATGTGTTTGGTCAATGTCAATTTCCACCTAACTATCAAGTCAATGCTATCCAACATGCGAGGCAGTATACGCCGATAGTTTGCCAAACTTGTGCTGTAGAGGGACATACGTCTCCTGCTTGTCCTAGGAATGGGCAAAATCCTGAAGTCAATGCATTTTATGGCCAATCCAATCAAAGATTCCCGAATCAATATTCTGGTCCAAGCAATTTCTAAAATCAGGGGTATAACCCAGGTTCTCAGAACGTCAATAGGAACCCAAATAACTATCAGAATCAATCTTCGGGTTTTCCTACGTCTACTCAAAGATTCAATCAAAACTGGCCTAACAATTCTACTCCTGCTTCTGGCAATAGGCCCAGTCAATCTGTTAGTCAGAGTTCTCAAAATCCCCCTGGATTTCCTATCCCAAATGAAATTGTTACGAGGTTGGAAGAGCAAACAAAGACGATCAAGAACCTCGAGAGACAATTAGGACAATTGGCTGAACAGCTTGCTTCGAGATCACCTGGACATTTGCCAAGTTTTACTGAGAAAAACCCCAGTGGAAGTGGTCAAGTCAATCAAGCTAATCTGAGTCAATGTACTGCTCTTGTTCCATCTCCTTCCTACAGTCAAGAAGATACTAATGCTATCAGCTTGAGATCCGGCACTCAACTCTCTGGTCCACAGAACCAGGGAAACCACTAGCCCCTCCTGCCAGTGGAAGTGCAGGAGGGGGAGTTGAGAAGGCCTATTTCCCCAATCCGATAAAGAGCACTCGTGAGACTAATCCCCCGAGGGATGAGGCGGAAGGATCTAAAGCAGACACGCCTGTGAGCAGTGAGAAATCTATTGAGAAAGCGGATGAGCCCGTGAGGACAGGAGTTGAAAAATCTGTAAGATGGAAAGATCTTGAGGACCAAGCCGTGAGCTCCTCTTTTAAGAAAGTCTTTTCGGAAGACGAGTTGAAGAAGCTTCCGTTCCCTCCGAGAAAGACTAGTATCCCTTTATGTGAAGACAAGAAATATGAGAAGGTACTTAACCTCCTGAAAAACACCCAAGTTAACTTGCCGTTATCTGACGTGTTGGTTGAGATGCCCAAGTATACTAAATTTATAAAGGATGTGGTCTCGTCTAAGAAGAAGTTAGAGGGCATGGAAAGGGTGGTTGGTGAAGAATGTTCCATGCTGAGTTATGAAGATGTACCTGTTAAGAAAGGTGATCCTGGACGATTTGTCCTTACTTTGCAGATTGGAGGTCTTATTTTCCCTAATTCTTTATGCGATTTAGGAGCTTCAATTAGTCTTATGCCTCTATATGTGTGTCAACGACTCCAATTAGACCATCTTTTGGAACCTACCACTATGAGTATTCAGTTCGCAGACAGATCATCCAAGAAAGCAACAGGGATTTTAAAGGATTTGTTGGTACAGGTCGATCGATTTACCTTCCCTGTAGATTGGTATGTCCTAGACATCCAACAACCCAATACACCCCTGATTCTTGGACGACCTTTTCTGTCTACTGCTAGAGCCCTTATCGATTGTGATGATGGGGCTAAAGTGACTTTGCGTGTTGGAAATGAAGAAGTGAGCTATAGTGTATCTAAAGCTATCAAAAGACCTTCTGAATGTCCAACCGGCTACTCTATCGAGGAATCATTTGATGATTTTAGTAATTTTCTAGATGAGCAAGTCCTTGCAGTAGATTCCGAATACGAACGCTTGATCGATAATCTAAATCAATATGGTAGGATAGATTTGAATGAGCTTGGAATCGAGACTGAAGATGAAATTGCGAGGCATAAACATCTTTCGCCTTCAGAGGAAGTAGATTTACTAGAAGCGATGTTGCTTTCCTCGGCGATTTTCAAAGTAAAATTTTAAAGTCTAGTTTGGAAGAACCTCCGATTGACCTTGAGTTGAAACCGTTATCGAAGCATTTAAAGTATATCTTCCTACAAGATGGTAACAAGCTCCCTCTCATCATTTCATCCAAACTATCCCGGATCGAGGAATTAAAGTTAATCAACGTCTTGAAAGAAAATGCGCATGCTTTTGGCTGGCAAGTCGGGGATATCAAGGGGATATCTCCGGACATCTGTATGCATAAAATCAAGACGGAAGATGGAGCTAAAAAAGTGAGACAACCGCAGAGGAGGCTGAATCCTCATATGCAGGAGGTTGTCAAGAAAGAAATCATCAAGTTGTTAGATATGAGAATCATATATGCCATCGCAGACAGTGATTGGGTGTCGCCAACTCAAGTATTTCCCAAAAAAGGGGGAATTACAATTGAGAAAAATGAAAAGGAGAAGAGGTCACTATAAGACTTGTGATTGGTTATCGAGTTTGCATTGATTATAGAAAGCTTAACGAAGTCACAATGAAAGATCATTTTCCTCTTCCTTTCATTGACCAAATGCTTGAGCGTTTGGCCGGCCATGCTTTCTACTGTTTTCTAGATGGCTATTCCGGTTATTTTCAAATTCCCATTGACCCGAAAGACCAAGAGAAGACCACCTTCACGTGTCCCTATGGTACTTTCGCCTACAGGCAAATGCCATTTGGTCTCTGTAATGCCCCAGCTACATTTCAAAGATGTATGTTGGCGATATTTGACGGACTCGTGGAGAAATGTATGGAAATTTTTATGGACGATTTCTCGGTTTTCGGTCAAACTTTCGATGAGTATCTTCTGAACCTTGATCAGTCTTTGAAAAGATGTGTGGAAAAGAACCTCATCCTCAATTGGGAGAAATGTCATTTCATGGTTGAGGAGGGTATCGTTCTTGGCCATAAAATTTCATCCAAAGGTATCGAGGTGGATAAGGCGAAAGTGGAAACTATTGAGAAAATGAGCTTTCCAACTAATGTGCGTGAGATACGCGGTTTTCTTGGACATGTGGGTTTCTACAGACGATTTATCAAAGACTTTTCCAAAATTGCTAAACCATTATCCAACCTGCTTCGTAGTGACGTTGAATTTCATTTTGATGACGAGTGCAAGCAAGCATTTGAAATGCTTAAGTGTCGGTTAATATCTGCTCCTATCTTGATCTCACCAGATTGGAATCTTCCTTTTGAACTCATGTGCGATGCATCTAACTACGCGGTTGGTGCGGTTTTAGGCCAACGAGTGCAAGGAAAATTCCAACCGATCTATTATGCGAGTCATACTCTAAACCCCGCACAAGTTAACTACACTACAACGGAAAAAGAACTGCTGGCGGTTGTGTTTTCTATGGATAAATTCCGCAGTTATTTATTGGGAGCTAGAGTTATAGTCTGGACAGATCATGCTGCTCTGCGCTATTTGTTGAAGAAGCAAGACGCTAAACCGCGCTTACTACGTTGGATTCTTACCCTACGGGAGTTTGATGTGGAAATAAAAGATATAAGGGGTAGTGAAAACGCAGTAGCAGATCATGTTTCGCGATTATTGAGTGAGAAAGAGGCTGCCCCTGACGATATTGATCTGTACTTTCCTCTTGAAAGTGTTATGCTTGTTGATAGTCAAGATTCCGAAATTCCGTGGTATTCGTCAATCGTAAATTATCTCCATTCCCAGTATCTGAATCCCGAATTTTCGTATCAGGAGAAGAAGAGATTCTTCTCTGATCTCAAGTATTATGTCCGGGAAGAACCGTATCTTTTTAAGATCTGTAAAGATGGGTTACTTAGCCGGTGTGTCCCCGAATCCGAGCAACGGGACATAATTGAGCAATGTCATAATTGTCCCACTAGAGGCCACTTCGGTCCCTGGAAGACCGTTGCAAAGATATTCCAATCTGGTTTTTACTGGCCCTCAATTTTTAAGGATACTGAAGCCTTTTGTAAAAGCTGTGATAGGTGCCAGAGAACGGGTGCTTTGACAAGAAGATATGATATGCCGTTACAACCTATTCTGGAGTGTGAGGTGTTCGATGTCTGGGGGATCGACTTTATGGGTCCATTCCCATCCTCATGCGGGAATAGATACATCCTAGTCTGTGTGGACTATGTGTCTAAATGGGTTGAGGCTATCGCCACTCCTCACAATGACCATAAAACGGTTATGAAATTCTTAAAGAAAAACATCTTTGCGAGGTTTGGCTGCCCAAGAGCCTTAATCGGCGATGAGGGGACGCACTTTTGTAATCGACCACTGGATAAAGTATTAGAGAAATATGGTGTTAGGCATAAATCCGGTACACCATACCATCCTATGACCAGTGGTCAGGTGGAGCGTAGTAACGAGCATCAAGAAGATCTTAGAAAAGACGGTTAACAGTCATCGGACAGATTGGAGTCTGAAACTGGACGATGTACTATGGGCTTATAGGACAGCTTACAAGACACCTATGGGTACATCTCCATATCAAATGGTTTATGGAAAGCCATGTCATCTGCCGGTTGAACTTGAGCATAAAGCTTACTGGGCGACGAGGTTCCTGAATTTTGATTCCAAAGCTTGTGGTGAGCACAGACTTCAGCAGATGCATGAGATAGATGAGTTCAGACTCCGAGCTTATGAGAGCTCCAGGATAAGCAAGGATAGAATGAAGCTCCTTCACGATGCAAAGATAACAAAGAGAGAATTTCATGTGGGAGAGTTGGTTTTATTGTATAATTCTCGGCTACATCTTTTCCCTGGCAAGTTACGGACACGATGGTCCGGACCTTTCGAAATTCTCAACATTTTTCCCGGAGGTGTTCTAGAGCTTAACGGCTACGGCAATCAACCCTTCAAAGTTAATGGTCAAAGATGTAAACACTACATCGGTCAACCGAAAGAAGCTCCGTTGATTGTTAAATTCCTCGATATTTTCGGATGTTGTAGTTCAGAAGTTAAAGACTTTGAGGAATTTTCGCCCGAATTATTCCCCGAGGGAGGTAGCCCCGAGACCATGGAGGAGGTCCTTGCCGGAAGTTGGGATATGGAGGAGTTGCGTCGTGAAATGATATCACAGAAGAGACAAAAGAAGAAGGAGTCTACCACGAGGACACTTGAGCGTCTTTGGCGGTTTTTTCGTAAACTCACTCCTGGACTGCATTATGTCTACCGTCACCACGACAATCACGCTTTGCATAATGTGGCTAGTAGAAAAGTGAAATGGCCCGATCCGGGTTGAGTTACAACGGTTTGTCGAGCTAACGACAATAACTGAAGCGCTACTAGGAGGCACCCTAGATATCTTTTTCTTTCTATTTGCGCTGTTTGATTTCTTTTTCGTTTCTGTTTATTTGTCTAGCTTTTGACGAGCGTTGCCTGTTTGAGTCTACCGGATGAGATGGCTGAGGAGGATGAGCGATACCCTTACGGCATACCTACGCATGAGTTCTTTGGGATGTCCGAGCCTGAGTTCGAGTTTGTCGGTAGGATTCATGCCATTTCCCTAGAGGAGGGCCCTGGCGGCTTGAGGGTTCCGGATGCAGATATCGACATCCTCACCCGAGTCCGGACTTTCACCTTTGTTGTCGTCTTGCCTCCTTTTCTGTCTGGCGGGGATGGGGAGTGGACCATCGAGGAGCTTGAAGATGACCTTGATAGGCCATTCACAATCCTCAACGATCCTTTCCTCGCTGATCTCGTCTTAGTGTTTGAGGAGGAGCATGCCCGTGGGATTGAGCGAGCTGCAGAAGATTGGAACCTTCAGTATGACTTTGATCTCCGGCCCGCCATTGACCTGCTTCGCCGTCTCATACGTCTGATCGATTGGTCCTCGCTCTATGACTAGTTTTTAGTTAGTGTCTGTTTCTAGTTTTAATCGTCGAGCCATCGACGTTAAACAAAAGCGCTTGGTGGGAGGCAACCCACCGTTTCTTTATATTTCTTTCTCTGGTATGTATTGTAACGTTTTATGTTGAAGTTGATATTAACGTTGGTTCGAAATTTAAACTTTTTCTGTTGCTTTGCATTTTTGTCATCTGAACGCCCGTTTCAAATAGTAGAACGCCCGTTCGGAATCCACTGGCACTCTCTGTATCAATTTTTGTGCTTTGAACGCCCGTTCTGAATCCCAACCGGGCGTTCCACCTGCTTATAAAAGCAAAAAAATTGCAGAACCTTCGTCATTTTCATCCGCCCCTTCCTCTAAAAAACGGTTTCTTTCCCCATTTTACCCTAAATTCCTTAAATCTTCACCAAATTGAGCGATCTTTAGCTCAAAAGAACGCCCTTACTCCCCTCTTTTCTAATCTCCAAGCTTTTCCTCTGTTCCTTACACCGGTTAGCAGCATTGGGGCTGCAACAGTGCGATTTTTTTTTTGGTTCAAAAATCCACGTTTTTGCACGCATTCGGGAGTTTGAAGCCTTCTAATCACCGTTTCCACTCGTCCCACACTTAATTAGGTAAGCAATCATCGTTTTTACTTTCATTCACTCACAGATTTTGGATTTTGAATTTTGGTCACAAATCACGTGTTAGTCATGTCTCCCTGCCTAATTTTTGTTTTCCCTTTTCTGTTTTTGTTTTGTTTGATGGATTTTGGGTTCGGTTTGCGTTTTGGTGTTGGATAGGGGTGTTGTGGTGATTGTTTGGTGGCGGGCTGATTCGGTTGGATCATTTGTTTCCCTGGTTTGTAGTGAACATGTCTCGTAGAGATGGTAAGGAACCCATGGTTGAAACCCATAAGCGGAAGAAACGCAAAGGTGATGACTATGGCGGTCCCCGACAGTCCACGGGTGGGGTTAGGATAGGCAGCCCTAGGGGCCCTACTCGAGAGCCCGTACCTTTACCGTTTGCCCAGCGTTTCATTAGCCCGAAAGCCATGAATTTGTTTACCCAGGAGTACGTATCCCGGAAAATGCTGATTGAGAGGGAGTTAGTTGAGGATAAGGTCGACCCCGCTTTTTTGACAACGCTTAGAGATCGGGGGTGGGACGTTTTGATGGTCATTCCGGAAACTCTCGTAAATGACACTCTTGTGCGGGAGTTCTTTGCTAACCTCGATCCCAAACATTTAGAAGCTGGCTTTGTCTTGGTTAGGAAAGTTAAAGTCCCGTTTTCCCCTAAGGCCATCAATGCTAAGTACGAGCTTGAGGATTTGGATGGCGTCGACCATCGTGTTGAGATTAAGGAATTAGTAGGCGGTGGATGCGACCCGTTGGAGGACTTACGGTTGTTGGTTGATAAGGATACTCCGTGGACTTATAAACACGGGAAGAAGGATGAACGTAAGGACATCACCACTACGCATTGGCCCGAAGATTGGAGGGTCAAATGCAAGTTCATCCAAAACCGGTTGCGTCCTACAGATAACATCACCCATTTCGGCCTCGAAGATCTCGGTTTGTTGTATGCTATAGAATGGGGGATCGAGGTGAATGTTGGGGAAATTATTTATGATGAATTCTTTAAGCATTTGAAGAATCCCAACCGTTGTATCATTTGCCCTCACCTTATCCACAGCCTTTGCCTAGACGCCGGGGTCCTCGAATACAAATCCGATCACAGGCCTAAGAATCCTCGGGGAATTCAGAAAGAAACGAAAAAGGCTACCCCGAAAACCTCAGCTAGTACTGCTCCGCCCGGATCATCGTCTTCCGCACCACTTTCTGCTCTATCCCCTTCTGACAGGTTGCAGCTGAGCATTGCGCACAGTTTACGAAAGTGGATGCGTATTCTTTGTTGTACTCAGAACGATATTCTGGCTAACCAATTGGAGCTGAATCGGGGCAACAAAATCGCCCAAGAATCAAGGTTCGCTCCCAACACTGTTGAGTTCCGGTTTGAAGACGATGTGGAGCGCACCATTGCTCGTGTCATACCCGGGCTGTCTGCACCAGCTAGGGATGCTGGGGATGACGTTGATGAGGGTGAAGAAGGTGATGATGGTGCTGCTGCAAGCCAGGATGCCACAGATTCTGATGCTTAGTTGATGTTGGTGTTTCTCGGTTTTCAAGACTTTGAAGTTGTAATAGACTTATCTACATTTTCTTTCTGTTTTTCTTTGTTCTGTTGCTAGTACTTGACTTGTATGTTTCTTTTGCGCTCGTTTTGGCCTAGTTTTGAAAGGCCTCTGTGACTTGTCTGGTTCTGTTTTCTATTTGAGATGCCATTGGACATGCTCTGTTTTGTTTTCTATTTCTGCTGCTGTTTTCAAAGTTCGAACGCATGTTCCCTGTATCAAACGGGCGTTCTGTATGCTCATTTTAGTCTCTGTTATCTTTTACCGGAACGGACGTTCTGGATATGGAACGCGCATTTAATACCCAGAACGAGCGTTCAGACTGTCAAACTGACATTTGTATCTTTTTCTGCTTATCTCTTCCATTAATTGTCTTGGCTAATTGTATATGCACTCTTGTATTACCTGAATGCTCCATGATTCATCTTTTCACCTTTGAATCTGCCCTAACTAGATGTGGTTTTCCCCCGACTCCCCCTAGATTGTTCGTATTGTGTTTCTCAAGTGTACAGGTACCCTACGCCCTTTTTCTATATGAACATCGTTTGTATGCTACTGCCTGACCACCGATATCCAATCTCGATACAAAGGAGCTAAGTACTTTTCTATATTTTCTTTTGGACAACTTGAGGACACGTTGTCAATTAAGTGTGGGGGAGGGGAATATTCAATTTTAATCTATATCATCTTTACTCATAATTTCTTAATTCCATGCGGAATGAGCCAATTTTGAAGCTTTTTGTCCCGAATAAGCGAATGCATATCTTGTTTTGAGTTTATATCATTGAAGCGTTATTTTACATATTTAGTATATTTAGATGTTTCACCCCACTATTTATCACGTGCCATAGTAAATGATGAGCTATACTTTTAAGCTATGGCCATTTTGATTAGAAATTTTTAATGATTATTGCATGATTCTTTGCTTGCATACAAGTTTTGAAAATTTTAATAGTTTGTATCCAGAAGTAAAGTATGTCATACGGTGAATATCCGTAAGTTTGAAAGTGATAAGTGAATGGTAACTAATGTCCTTGCGTATTGATTAATGAATAAATCGTTGCTTGAGGTGTTATGCTCAGTAGGTTTGAATTGCTTTTAGCATGTTAACCACTGCCAGCCAGAAATCTCGAACAATGAAATTAGTTGTGTGTGTCGGAGCTGGTTTATGATTTGAGTGCGGTAGGGTATACCTCGTATGTCCTATTCCACTATGACGACCAAGAGCTTACGACGGTCAGAAAAAGCTGCCTTATGATTCGAGTAGGTAGGGGATTATCTCGAAATGTCCTATTCTACTATGACGGGCAAAAGCTTATTCTGATGTGTATTGAAAAAAAAAATGTGTGAAAAAGTGATATAATAATCGAAAAATGTTATTATAAATGAGTTAAGGACTTAGTTACTATGTACCTTATCCCTAGTAGAAAGTGAAGGATATGTTGAAGGGATTACCTTCTAAGTATGTCGGAAATACCTTTAAATACTTCCTGTTACTATGTTCGAATATGTATGTTTTGTGAAGTGCTTACTATAATCGTTTTTATATTTCTAATTTAACTGGGATGTTAGCTAGTTTTGCTTGAGTGGATTTCAAGTGTGGATTTAGTGGAAATTTATTATGGCAGTCCACACATACACTTGGGTGAATCTCTAAAGTATTGAATATATTTTATAATTGCTAAGATGCATATGTATCTCGAGCGATGCTTATGTATTGTTTTGTTCGGGACGAACAAAAAGCCAAGTGTGGGGGAGTTGTTAAGGGCTATTTTATATAAAATTTTATGATACTTTTCCTATGAATTTTCCCACATTAGTAATATTTTGCATTGAATTTGGGCTTTATAATTAATTTAATGAGTAAAGTTGTTTTTAAATTAATCAAGTGCAAAATGGGCTTTAAATTGGGTTTTACTATAAATTTTATATCATTTTGGGCTATATTATGTTTTTGCATTTTCTAAATTATGATAGAGATAAAGATAATATCAAAGGGATGAGGTGGATTGTAGATAAGCTCAAGTTTGTTAGAGGAGAGATCAAATGTGCATCAACAAGTGGACAAAACGGTTACATCTCAACAGAATTTAGTTGCAGGAAGATAGAACGGGCGTTCTATGAAAGAAACCAGCGTTCAAGTCCAACAGGAAGTTCTGAAATGAAGAAAAAGCAGATAGAACGCACGTCCCATAGCCAGAACGGGCGTTCTATGCATGAAACCAGCGTTCCACCTGTAGATTTGCTGATTTTCTATAAATAGTCGTCACTTGTAATCTCAGAGGAGGGATTATTAGATTTCATTTCTTCCCAGATTGAAAATCTGAGATTTCTCGAGCTCAAACAGTCACAAGAGTAGATTCAATTTACTTTTTTTAGCTTAGATTTCATGGATTTCTCTTCAAGCATTGTAATCAATCACTCCATGGATAGCTAAACAGCTTTTTGGCGACATTGGGGATGCAATTTTCTTATTGATTTTGGGTTTCTTATTCCGAATTACTGTGTTCTTCTATTGAGGTCGGATCTTTAGCTTGTTTTATTGTTTAATTTCATTAATATCGAAAGATGGTGAATGCATGATTGTTTCATTGAATGAAAGTTCTATGAACTAAGATCTCCCTGCTATTTGATTGAACAATTGACTGTTAGCTAGAACGAAAGTTGCTCGGTTGTTGTTTAGGTCATTAAATCGAAAGATTTACATCTTGCTTGTTAACCGAATTGAACGATTTGAGAGATTAGATCGTTTTGCTTTTGAATAGATGGACCCGTCTCTGTTTTAGAAACACGGTGATTCCATTATAAGAAAATCCTTAATTCTTGAGTAAATTGTTGATCCAATGTCGCCGCTTTTCTCTAAATTGCTTGTTAATCGAATTTCATAGATTTAAGCTTTAGTTACGTTCCTGTTTTATTAATTTAAGTTTCCTTGCTCTTTTTTTAACTTTCAGTCCGAAAAATCCTTCCATAGCTTTGAGTCTTGTATGATTCTCTGTCTGTGTAAATTGCTAACCTTCACATCTAAAACATAAAACGTTCTCGTCAAACCATCTCCCTGCGGATCGACACCCTTACTTACCCTACTGTACTACCAACTACCCGATATTCGGTCGGTTAGGAGTTGGTTGCATTGTAAGTATCGGTTTATAAATTTAGTTTGTTTGATTAGTGCAAAAATACTCCAAACACTAATACAAGTAGTAACAATAGACACAAAGAAAGAAATTAGCGACGTGGATCCCCGGCAACGGCGCCAGAAAGCTGACGGACGTTTTCTAGTGCTATACAATCCTTACCGGCGGTGTACCTGGTCAAATCATAGTGCTAGTGTGGTGAGTCAGTGTCGAATCCTCGGGTAAAACGTGGTAATTCTTTTTAGTGTGGTTAAACACCAAAGAGTTATTATTAACTCGATCTAAACCGCAATTTTATCACACAGATTACTACTATTCTACTTAACATAAAGTAAATGCGTAATTTAAAAGTTATTCTAATATAATATATATATATATATATATATAAATATATATAGATGTACATGGAATGCAAAAATATATATATATATAAATATATAGATACCAATATATAGTTTATAATAATAGACAAATAGAACTAGCCAAAGTTTATATAATTGATTTATACGATCTTTTCCCGTAAACGGAATGGGCTCGATCTTTCCTTTTATATTAGGTCCAATTGAGTAAATGAAACGGTGCACTCCTTAGGTTAACAATTCCTCCTCACACGAGCGTATGAAATTGTCATATGTCAAATTGTCATCGATTTAATCTCCACAACTGCCCCATGCTAAACTCAGTTAGTCCGAACAGGTACCGAGTACAAATCTACCCCGGATAAAAGAGGTTATTCCGTTTGTCGACGGCCGATGTTATTCAAAAGGCTCCGGTTGTCAGGCGGATCGATTTAACTTTCGGTGTTAGTTTCAATTAAACCGTTGATTTTAACATTATTACGATCTTGAGCACAATTTTAATAAGATTCATCTTTCCCAAGACAAATCTGCCCCCGGGTAGGAAATAGGATTCCGTTGTTACACTTTCGCACGGCCAATTTTACCCTCCGGTTTTTCTATCTTTTATCTCATATCCTAACTTCTCTGGTCAGTTCATCGTTAGGTTATATGTTGCGATTCATCTTGGTTAATTACGTCAATCCGAATATTATCAATACGTTACAAAATAGAAAAAGATTCAATTAACTCAATTTTAGTCAATTTTACTTAGACAGCATTCCTTTACCAAAAAGATCGAAATAAAACGATTACATAACTTTGGCTAGTTATTTAGATGTAGCTTAAAAACATTATAACAACTAAAAAGATAAAAACAAACATAACAAACATAAATACTTAAGAAATTTTACCCGATTACAAATCTTTGAATCGAGTCTTACAGCAGCGCACTTCCGATAATTTCTCGAGCATTACAACAATACTACGGTTTTATTATTTTTGGCATAAGGCCTATTTACAACTACTACTAAAAAGAAAATAAGAAGGAGATATATATATATATATATATAATATATATATATTGGTACACCCGTTCTGTTTGCAAATGAGCTTCCTTTTATAAGCAATGATCCAAGGCCGGACGGTCCTTGATATGGCCGGACTGGGCCGGCCTAATGATTGAATTCATCCCCCCTTGATTAATTAGCATGTGCGAGGATTATAATTATATATAATTATAATTATATATATAACTTATAAAATTCATATCTCGAGTTTCCGATCTCCAAACAACATGATTCAAGATGCATTGGAAAGCTCTTGAATAATCTACAACTTCCATGAAGGACTCTTCTTCAGAAAATGTCGTTTTTATGAGCCATTATTTTGTCGAAGATATTTCTCGATTGCCACTTAATCAAATCGATTAGCCACTTGACCACTTCGATTGACCACTTAACCACTTAAGCTTGTGACACTCTCTAAATCCTTCCAAAGATATGATTATACTTCACAATGTCGATTCTCGGGGTCTTGGTTTATAAATCTACAATAAAATACCACAAATACCCACGTAAATCTGACACGACACTCCGATTTACTAAAATCGGTACAAAATGATAACTTTTTACTATTATTACTAAGTTTTACTACTAACTACTCTAAACTATAAAGATTAATATTTCATACTATTTATATCATAATTTCATATATTTTATATAGAATTCGTTGATAAAACATAATAATATAACGTAATTTTAATCATATAAAAGTAATACATCAACGATCGATATCGTCACTAGCATCAATATCTTCACTAGCATCAATATTGATATCATCAATAAGAAAGCCTAAACGATCAATGTATTTGTCATAGACCGATCAATACGAACCATTACAAGGAGTTTATATAGCGAGCCACAAGGCTATAAACGTAAATACAAAAATAATTAAATATAAACTATCGTCTAATACGCTCCCTCAAGCTGACGGTCTGTGCGAAGGCCAAGCTTGGAAATGAAAGTAGAAAAGGATAAACGTGGCGGTGGCTTGGTGAGAACATCAGCCAACCGATCAGCAGCAGCTATTCGATCAACACGAACAAGTCCTCGCTCAACATGCTCACGAATGAAGTGATAATCGATGGCAACATGCTTCATTCGTGAGTGAAACACTGGATTGGCGCTTAGTCGAAGAGCACCTAAATTATCACAAAAAATCATTGGTGCAGAACGAACCGAAAAACCGAGATCCGTAGCGGGTAGGTCAGCCAAGCAATCTCCGCCGCAGTGTCAGCAACACATCCGTATTCAGCTTCAGTGGACGAACGAGAGACCGAGTTTTGCTTCTTGGAGCTCCAAGAAATCGCATTCCTACCCAAGAAGACTATATAACCAGAGGTAGAAGTATAACCAACTTCCTTATTCCCCCCCCCCCCAATCCGAGTCGGAGAAAGCATGCGAGCCAACGGCGAATCCCGATATAACTGTAGACCCATAGTGGGGTTGCGGACAAGTAACGCAACACACGCTTGACTAATATCAATGGTACTCGGTTGGAGCATGCATCAACTGAGCGAGCTTATTGACCGCGAACTGAATGTCAACACGTGTAAAGCATAAATCCTGTAAAGCCCCCAAAATCTGGCGATACTGAGTATGGTCGGAAAAGTTGGAGAGACAATAGGCTCACTGAAAAAGCATCGGCAGGCATAGGCGTGGAAACGGCCTTGGATTCCTCCATATGAACCTGAGACAGCAACTCACGAGTGTACCTGGTTTGCGTGAGTAGCATGCCCATAGAAGAATGAGTGACCTCAACACCCAAGAAACACGATAAGAGACCCGGATCCATAATAGAGAACCTAGAGCCAAGCCGATCAATGATACTCTGAACCTGCTCGGTAGAGCTACCTGTAACAATGATGTCATCGACATATACTAAGAGCATAGTAATACTGGTAAACGTTTGACAAACAAACAATGAGGGATTAGCCATAGAATTAACAAAACCCATAGTAAGAACAAAAGTTTTAAGCTCATGGTACCAGGCACGAGGTGCCTGCTTAAGGCCATAAATCGCCTTACGAAGCTTACACACAAACGTGGGTTTTGTAGCATCCTCAAACCCAGGCGGTTGACTCATATAGACTTCTTCAGATAGTGTAACCTGCAGGAAGGCATTATTGACGTCAAGTTGGCGAAGGCACCAACCCAAGGAAACCGCAATACTAAGAACAAAGCGAATCGTGGCGGGCTTAACAACGGGACTAAAGGTCTCAAAATAATCCAAACCAGGGCGTTGTGTAAACTCTTTGGCAACTAACCGAGCCTTATACTTATCAATCGAGCCATCCGGTTTCCGCTTAATTCCGAACACCCACTTGCAGCCAACAGTATTCAAATCGGAATATGGTGGAACTAAGGACCACGTATCATTGCTAAGAAGGGCACTATATTCGTCAGACATCGCAACACACCACTGCGGGCACCGCAAGGCCTGCTTAAGGGTAGAAGGTTCGGTTTCAAGGTAGCGATTTTGTAATCGAGCTTGGA
The DNA here is from genome assembly GCA_024500145.1 of Gentiana dahurica var. dahurica. Classification (NCBI taxonomy): domain Eukaryota; kingdom Viridiplantae; phylum Streptophyta; class Magnoliopsida; order Gentianales; family Gentianaceae; genus Gentiana; species Gentiana dahurica. The sequence goes on from CM044908.1 coordinate 5,758,186, forward strand.
GGTTGAAAATCTGACGAGGTTTGTATATTTGGTTTTGAGAACGAGTAGTCAAAGGATGTTGTTGTGGCGGGGAAGGAGGTGGAGGTGAGGTAGAGGAGAAGCGGAGAGGCGTTGGAAGCACTGCCGGGGTCGATTCGAGAGGAAGTGGAGGATGGAGAGGAAAGAGAGCTTTCGGGTTGGGCGGTGGGGCTCTCGGGTTGAGCGGTGGTGCTCTCGGGTAGAGGTGTCGGCGTGCATTTTACTATGACTAATGCAATCCTTAACCGGCGGTGTACCCGGTCAAATTGTAGCGTAATATGGTGAGTCGGTGTCGAATCCTCGGGAAAACGTGTGGTAATTGAGTGTGGTTAAACACCAAGAACATTATTAACTCAATCTAAGTAATTTTCTTTTTTCCTTTTTAGTAACCGTAAAACAGTAAATAAATGCATAAAACTAAAACATATATATATAGATACATAAATATATATATATAAATATATATACATACATATATATATATATATATATATATATATATATATATATATATATATATATATATATATATATATATATATATATATATATATATATATATATATATATATATATATAGGTACCAATACAATATATATGATATAAATACTAGTAATATTATTAGAAACTAGCCAAGAATATGTCACTGAATCAAGATCTCTTTTTAGTAGAAACAGATGTGCTTGATCTTTCCTTATTTTAAGGTTAATCAATTATATATGAACCGGTGTACTCCTAAGCTAGACAACTCCTCCTCACACGAGCGTATGAAATTGTCATATGTCAAAAGTCTTCTGTCCAATGTCATCCTCAAGTTTGGGAACTCCGTTTTGTCATACTGCCGGTATTTTGAGTATTGCTCAATTAAACAGGTGATTTTAACGTGATAATCTCTTGAGTCCAATTTTCAATAAGATTTGTTTTTCTAGGACAAATCTGCCCCCGGGTAGGAAATAGGATTCCGTTTGTCAGGCGGCCATTTTTACCCTCCGGTCTTTCTATTCATGATCGCGTATCCTAACTTCTCTGGTCAGTTCATCATTAGGTTACGATTCTTGTTAAATCGAGTAGCTAATTCAATTTTAACTTTTCATTAAGCGCAAATAGAAAGAGATTCATTATAATCGATTTTAATTCAGTTTTAACATAGTCATCATCTATTTCCCTAAAAAGATAAAACTAATTCAATTTCATATCTTGGCTAGATATAGAGTTAGCCTAATATCATTATAACTAATATATAGATACTAATAACAACAAACAAACATAAATACATTAGAAAGTTACCAGATTACAATTGTAGCGTCAGAGCCGTATTCTCCGGAAATAACAACTCCTTTAACAACAACGAGCCTTGATAATCCTTCTAAGTATTACAACGATACTTATACTACATTATTATTTCGGCAGAGTGCCTTTTACGGTATTTACATAACTAGAAACTAGATTAAGATAATATATATATATATATATATATAGAGGTATATATATATTGGTACACCTTACAAATCAGCTTGAGTTTGAGCTCTATTTATAGAGTGAGGTAGTAGGCCGGCGCGTGCCGGGTCAGTACCGGCGCGTGCAGTGCTACAGTACATATTCTCTCTGTCGAGTCCATGTCTTTGGTGGCAGAGAGATTCCGGCGCGTGCCGTGTTTCTTCGGTGCGTGCGAACTTTGAAAAATATCTTTCTTCGGTTTTCTACTGTTTGATTTTAATTCTTGATTTTCCATTACACGTACCACAAGCAGTCAAAAACACGAGCCACAGTAATTCTGACCACAAAATCATAAGTTTTACTAAAATTATAACGATAATATCTATTTATAACGATTTAGATTTTTATGAGTTTTTAGATATATTTTTATAGAATTTATATGATATTATCGTAAATACGATATAAAAAGTCATATAATATAGTTATATTTTTATCATACATCGGTGTCCGTGGAGGGAGAGGGAAGGATAGGGACGGCAGGGGGTTCATAGCACTCAGGAGGTAATAAAGCAGTCGGGGGAGGTAGAGAGGGGTCGAGGAAATGGTAGCAAATGGAAATATATCCTCCACAAAGCGAACATCGCGTGGCGTATACATGCGAGACGTAGATAAATCATAGCAAAGGTAGGCACTTTGTGTGAGGAATAGCCAAGAAAAATGCAGGGTTTAGAAGATGACTCGAGTTTGTGATTGTTATATGGTTTAAGCCTAGGATAACAGAGACAACCAAAGACTCGAAGCTTGGATTAATTAGGAGGATCCGAGAAGAGTTTAAGGTAGGGCGAGAGCATGTCAAGATTTTTTGTGGGAATCCGATTAATGAGGTAAACAGCTGCACTGACTGCATAGGACCAGAAGGTGATCGGCATGGAGGCATGAGAAAGGAGAGTTAAGGCAGTTTCAGTAATGTGCAGATGACGGCGTTCAAAAATACCGTTGTGTTGAGGAGTATAGGTGGGGGAGGTGAAGTGAGAGATGCCGTTGGCAGCAAGGAAGGGGCGAGGTTTAATGTACTCGGTTCCATTATCGAGTAAAGAGTTTTTATAGGAGTATCTAACAGTTTTTCGACGTATTTTTTGAATTTGACAAAGGTGGCATAAACATCGGATTTACAATATAACGGATATATCCACATGAATCGAGTGAAATGATCAACAAACAAGACATAATACTTGAAATTATCAACTGAATAAATAGGAGATGTCCAAACATCTGAATAAATAACTTCCAAAGGTTTAACAGTGCATAAAGTCGAGTCGGAAAAAGGGACCCGGTGGCTCTTATTACAAAGGCAGGAATCACAATAAGTAGAAGAAGCAGAAGATAATTCTAAAAAATTATTCTTTGCAAGATGTTGAATGACAGGAAAAGCTGGATGTCTGCAGCGACGATGCCAGGTAGCAGCAGAGGCTTTGGACGCAGAGAAGGCGAAGAGAGCTTTGGATGACCACAGATAAACTCCATCACTGACTTGTCCCTGGTGGAGGCATTTGCCCGTCTTCAAATCCTTCACCAAAAACGAGTCGTAAGAATTCAATAGAAACAGAATTATCACTACAGAATTTCTGAACTGAAAGCAGATTACGAGTAAGAGCAGGGACACAAAGGACTTGATTTAATTTAAAGGAAGAGAGAGAAGTAGAGCCAATGTGGGTGATAGCCAAGGAGCTACCATCACCAATGACTATACGATCCATACCTTGATAAGGGGAGTGGAGAGAGAGCGGTGAGCTCCTGTGTCATGTGGTGAGAGGCACCACTATCAAGCATCCAAGGAGCAGCATAGTCAGAGTATGGCACAGGAGCACTAGAGGTGGAAGTTTCAGCAACATGAGCATAAGGGTTGGATGGTGGAGGAGGCCGAGAGCCGGTTGGACTGCGGGTGGGACGGGGAAGATTGGTATAGTGAGTGTAGGTGGTGCAACGAGTTGCAACATTGCCTTGGACACCACAGAGTTGACTGAAGCCACGATAGCCTTTTGAAGCGCGAGAGTTTGTGTTTTTCGACTGATTGGGGGGTGGTTGAGCCGGTGATGTTGCTTGGGATTAGTGTTAGGTGCGTGAGGCATCGGTGGTGGTGAGGGCCGTGGTGCTTGGGAATAAGGAAAATAAGGTGTATTGGCGGAAACAGGCATGGGACGAGGTTGATGATAGGCGGGGAATGCAGTATACGCAGGGGGTGTAGCAGACTGACTGTGTGGAAGGGACACTTCATGCATTAGTAATTTCTCATGTAACAATGGCGGCGATATAGTGTCATCACGTGCATGAATAGCACTTACAAGGTTCGCATAATCACTACCAAGATTTTTTAATATTATCTCAACCAGTTCATCATCAGGCACTTTTGAGTCCAATGCAGCCAAATCATCCGCAAGATTTTTAATGGCGGTAAAATATTGAGAAATTGACATCGTACCTTTCGAGATAGAATTCAAACGCAACTTTAGATATCTAGTACGCCCCTTACTCTGTTTCCCATATGTATCGAGGAGGTGTCCCAAGCTTGCTTCGAATTAGTCGTGTCCTGAATAGAAGCAATATAATTCTTGTCAACCGAACCAAGAATTAGATGATGAATTAGTGCGTCTGTTGAACCCATAGTAAATGCGCCGGGTTAGAAACAGCCGCACCGGCGGTATTGGTTAAAACAACGGCCGGCTTGGGTGTATCACCGGTGATGTATCCGATGAGACCATGACCGGTGAGGAGGGTGGTCATCTGTAGCTTCCAAGCGGTGAAATTTTTGTCATCGAGTTTAATCGGTGCCTTGACGGCGGGGTTTAGGGCAACGACGGAGGGGGCGGCGAAGTGGGAGCAGCGGAGATGGTGGAAGAAGCCAAATCAGCGGTTGAAGAAGGAGTCGTCATCGCAGCGGCGGTGGCCTAACGGCGGCAGTAGCTGCGGCAATAGGGTTGGATTAACAGAGAATTTTTTGTGGTAGATCGGGAAGCTCGATACCATGATAGATTTGTTGAATAACAATGTATTTGTCATTAGATCAATACGAACCATTACAAGGAGTTTATATAGCGAGCCACAAGGCTATAAACGTAAATACAAAAATAATTAAATATAAACTATCGTTTAATAGAGTACAAAACATGGCACAAATCAAAAGAGGAAGACATCAACCTAATGTCCTCCAAGACAGTTTCTGAGAATCAAAAGGGGGAGGTCGACCAAGTTCGGCACAGTTAGCTAGCAACAAGTTATCAGTAAAGCAAATCAAGTTCTTAATACCCATTACATGACATCTACTAAGGCACCATCGCAAAGCTTGAGCCTCCGCTGCAAAAACGGAACTAGAAACCGATCTCGGGGATGCCCACGCTTCCAAAATCGTACCATCCTCCCGGACAAGAGCTGCACCATAGCCAGCAAGGCAACAGTCCGGCTTCCAGGCTGCATCGACAAAGGCCCTAACCACATCCGCTGTAGGGTCTGCGCGCTGCAAGACAGAAGAGGAGGAAAAAATATTAGAATTTACCCTCACCTCTTGGTGTGCCTGCTCGAAGTCTAACCACGCCTCATTAGCATATTTAGCAGTATCCTCCGGGGGCCAAAATAAGGATTTGAAATATCTGTTACAACGGGCCTTCCAGATGTACCATAAAATAAAACAAGAAAGAATTATTCGGTCCAACAACGCCCCGTGGGAGCGATCAGTCGGATTTGCCGATATCACATCCCACCAATTAGTAACCGAGGCATCCCGCGCTAAGAAAGCACTCCAAGTAATACCTGCTATCTTCCATACCTTTTGTGCAAACCGACAATTAATAAAAAGATGATCAATGGACTCTAAGCTATCTCCACAAGCCGAGCATATTGAATTATCCAACCCGCCTGTGAAGAACATTCGAGGTAGGTAGGATGCGTTTAAGAAGCTTCCAAAGAAAGTATTTTATTTTAGGAGGTAAAGATAAAGCCCAAATTCGCTTCGAACTTTTCATTAAACATGTTACCTTCCAAAGAACTATTATAATGGGAAATCATTCTTTCTTTGGAGACAAGCGTCGTAGGCCGCCTTAGTAACAAAGTCCCCGCATTTGGAAAAGACGCAAACCCTCTTATCCGGCGTATCATTTAAACTTATAGGTATTTTAACTATTTGATTAACATCTACCTGCCAAAACGACTCCGACAACTTATCCTTGTTCCATGCGTTATTTGATATATAGTCACTTACAAAAACATCCCCGTTAATGGAAGACACATTTGTAATAGGCAAAAATGAGGGGTTTTGAAGAATCCAAGGATCCTTCCAAGCATTTATTGTCTTCCGTTCCCTACTATAAAGCAAGTGTTATTTTTTAAAAAGCCTTGAGCCGACATCAAACTCTTCAGTTTTGGGAAAGTATTTACCTTTTAAGACTTTTGCTACCAATAGGTTTGGGTGACTATGGATGCGCCAAAGGGTCTTAGCTAGAGCAACAATGTTGGCTATTTCCAAGCTTTTAAATCCGAGACCCCCTCTTCCTTTAGGAAGACACAACATCTCCCATTTAACCCAATGATATCCCGAGAAATCGTTATTGGAGTTACCCCACCAAAAATTAGCCATAAGAGAGTGGATTTTATTTACGACTCCTTTAGGAAGTTTGACAACCGACATAGTTAGATTGGGGATAGCAAACAACGATGAAGATAACAAAATCGCTTTGCCCCCCGACTTAGAAACTTGAATTTCCAACTTTCTAATTTATTTTTATAACGTTCTACAAGATAATTAAATATTTGATTCTTAGCTCTACTAACTACCAACGGAAGACCCAAGTACTTGGAATGACTAACCTCGGATAACCCACTAAAAATAGCCAAGACGTCGCGCTTATTGCATTGGGAAGTATTTTTACTAAAGAAGACCGCCGACTTATCGATATTAGTAGTTTGGCCCGAAACTCGCTCATATTTACTAAGAATATTGGCTAAGTTCGTAGCACAACCGACATCCGCACGAGAAAAAATTAATGAGTCGTCCGCAAAAAAAAGGTGGTTGATACGAGGGCTTGTCCTGGCAATTCTTAAGCCCGGGACACTACCATCAGAATTAGCTTTTTTAAGAGTGGACATATGTATCCTACAAATTAAAATAACATTTAAAAACCTTTTGTTCTATTCAAATAAACAATAAAAATAAAAATCTTTTGTCCACACGACTAGGGGAGTAAAACGATGCGAGCCATTTACGAACAACTCGACCATTGGCTTGTGAAATGCTCGCATATATATATTTTAACCGAACTCGAGTCAAACTCTAAAAGTGTATCAAAGTTAACGAGCCGAATTCAAACATTTGAGGGCATGACTCTAAATGTTCACAAGTTTCGTCGAGATTTATTTTATATTATATTGAAAATGTTTTTTTATTGTTTTTTTTTTTTTAAACGATTTAAAACTTAATTTTTTTTCGAGCTTGAAAGTGCTTAAATTTTTGTCGAGCATAACTATAACTTAAAACCAAGCCGATCAACAACAGTATTTTCCTAGCTCAAACGAGCTCAAGCCGAGTTCCAATACCATTGTCTTATGTGGTTGTTCAACTCGATAAATAAATATATATTTGATTCGAATCGAATCGTTTACACCCCTACACACGTTTAAAATATCCGTTATAAATTTACAATGTAGATTTAACGAAAATCTTCTTCTTCTCCATATTTTCCTCAACTTTATTTCCATTCAACATTCTCTTAATCTCATTCACTAATCTTTCCATAGCCACCTCTGGCAAGCTAACCGGAACCAAGATTCCCTTCTCACCGTTTTCATTACGGTGCGAAACATAAAAACACCTCGAACCAAAATCTGTAACGGAGCTACCTACCGGAGGACCACCATAGACGGCCTTACCCCAACCGAAATCAATTCGGTCATATCCGGATCGGGTCACGTCTGAAATTGACAACGATCCAGTTAGTGTAAAATCGGGTTTTGCTTTGATTACGGTCAGATCCGCTAACGATTTCATATAGTCTTCGTTGACACTAGACTTTGCCTGTAGAGGAAGTCATGTGTATTAGATTGTTGATCTATATATTACACAATAAAACATGATATATATATATATATATCATGCATCTGACTAATAAACTTAATGTTACGCAATCATTCTGATGCTATAAATATCAAAACATGATAGGGCGGTTGAGGGTGGTTCTTGTGTGGTGTCTTCACACGGTGGAGACACACACACCACACAGTTTCATTCTGTCTTTAAAGTATGTAGTTCCGATCGTTTCACCCGTCACTTCACCTTAAAATCCCTTTCCACACAAGTATTTCCCGACAGTTGAATCTTTCGTGATTTGACATCTATTTAAATAGTAATGATAGATGCACAACAAAAATCACATAACGGATGCCACAACATGATCTCTCATCCTTGATTTTGATGGGTCCACATCACAATCAATTAACACCCATCAAAATCAAGGGTAGGAGATCATGTTGTGGCATCCGTTATGTAATTTTTGTTGTGCCTCTATCATTACTCGTATCGATTACCATTTTATATATATGAAAATGTACAATAAGAGATGCAATACCTTCATCACAAGGTCAAGCGCGTAGCCCAATGGTTCAGACCGTAACTTCTCCGCCGTGCTCACGGCTGCAGGCATAGCGAAAGCATTGCCGTAATAACCCGCCGGCAGCGGAGGATCAAACATGGATCTTGCATTCACTGCACAAAGAACTCTAACTTCCTCTAATGGATCCGGTTTTACAGCAACACACCAACATCGCCATAAGAAAGCCGTAAGAACATCAAACTTAGAGCATTGTTTTTCCAGATAAAAAGGATCAATCAACTCTTTTATGGCGGAAATCTCTGTTGGCCCGAAGAAGAAATTGCGTTGAACAATGTTTTTAAATGGGATGATTTTAAACGGTATTTTTGGGTTGGGGATTGGATCGTATTCGTGATGGGTGCATGTAATTTGAGGTGGGTTTCTTGCGGAAAGGAATTGTCGCTGCCATACTGGTCGGATTGACGGTGAGGAAGCTCCTTTTGCTATTTCGGCGGCGGCGGACAAAAATTGAATAAGTCCGGCGAAGTCACTGATTGTGTGGTTCAGACGCGCCGCCAGTATAAATCCACCGCATGTTAGCCGTGTCACCTGCGTAAATTAGGGGTTAAACGTAAACCGATTCAAGTATTTATTTATGGAGTTAAGCAAACCTCTTAAAGCATTATACTCAAACTTGGCTCCAAATCGTTCGAGCAGGAAAAAATTGCTCGATTCAGTTCGCATATGCTTGAAAAAAATCAAGCACTTTCTTTTTTTTTTTTTTTTTGAGAAACGATCTGTATTTATTGATAAAAAACGTGGGATCAACCCCCAAGAGTTACAATCAAGTGTTCAAAGATGGTTTGCCTATCTATACATCAGTCATCCCAAGCGAGCTTGAGGTTACGAACTCTACTCAAAACTTTTGAAATCAAGACGTGCGTAGGCGGTCTTTGGATATCTGGGTCGTGTTGTACTTTGTTTCTCCAAAACCAAATGGTATACAAGGCCTCTCTGAAAATGTAGGGCCAATCTTTATTGTTCCGAGATGTCTGCATGTACTTAGAAATCCAGGTTTTAACGTCCTGGGCTGAGAAGAAGTCTCTCCCTTGATTCTTTGGTAGCAAGGCTTTCCAGATATGCTGAGAAGTGGCACAGTCTCTTAAGGCATGCATATTTGTTTCGGCGTAGCAGTTGCATTGGTTACACAGGGAGGAAGGACTTACATGCCTTTTGTGGAGGAATTCCATGATAGGTAGGGCCTCGTGAGAAGCCTGCCAAAGAAGGAAGTTCAGCCTATTAGGGCCATGCAGCTGCCAGACGAGATTCCAATGTGTATCAGTCTCTGTATAATTATCCAGGCTAATGGTTTTATAAGCCGTAGCAACCGTATACTTGTGATCTGGGTCTGCTGTCCAAACAATATTTCCGTCAATGGACATTAGGGTTCCCCTTGCCGCCGCCGTCCACCTCCTTCATCCCCCGCTAATCCAAAGCCATGGACAACATGGCAATTGATCGGACAGCCGAAGAAGAAGACCCGCTTCAACGCAGCGTTGAAAGACCGAAGGACGCAGCACCCCAATCCTCAACCTCTGTGTGGACCAACAAATCTGGAGTGGATGTGGTAACCGGACGCTCTGCTCATTCATTTTTCTACGTCGGGGAAGATGATGATACAGAGTATACAATATGGAAGGACGCAATTGATAATTTCATGGGGCCAGAGCAATCCGAGAAATCAGTGACCATTCCACTCGACAGATGTTTTGATTTATGGCGGCCGTGGCGCAAAGCGTTGATCGTCAAACTCCTCGGTAAGACGGTATCCTTTAAATTTCTCTATCGGCGTTTGCAAGATATGTGGCAGATGCAGGGGCGCTTAGAACTAACCGATTTAGAAGATGGGTTCTACATTGTTCGGTTCACTAAGGCCGTTGACTATGAAGTTGCTCTGATGGGAGGCCCGTGGGTAATCCAAGGCCATTATTTACATGTATTGCAATGGACCCCTTATTTTGAACCATCGAATGATGCAATTAAGACAACACTGGCATGGATTAGATTTCCTAAACTCCCCATTTGGTGCTTCAAAGAGGACATTCTAACAGAACTGGGCAATCTGATAGGTAAAGCACTTTCTTTTTCTTTGTTTTTAAATCAAGTACTTTCAAACTCGAGCTCGTAAAAATGGTACATATCTATATCTATATATATATCCGGAATTTTGATCCGAAACCTACTTTCCACCCGCCTTATACCCGGTCAAAAAAAAAAGCGTGCAACCTTTATTCCTCCATTCCTTTTTTGATCGACACTCTCATTTCCTTTTTTCCCCTGGAAACAGACACCCTCATTTGACATCAAAAAAAAAAAAAAAAAAAAAGACACCCTCATTTCAAAACCCTATGAGCCGTATTATCAGCCTCTTCCTGTTTATCCTCTTTTCCGGCGAAGTTTCGACTCGAAATGAAGAAATCTGCCATTCCGATGCTTCAGATGGATGTGACTTGATGATTTCAGGTAATAGGGCTTATTTCTTGCTGAATCCTCTCCGATTTCTTTTTAGGGAAGAATCCACGGCTTCTTCATCTTTTTTGCCGAAATGTCGAATCGAAGGACGCTTATTGCACTCTAGGTGACAGTCATGCGACTCCTCCGACTAAATGGATGGCTGCCGATTCTTTTCTGTCCGAAAACCACCACTCACCGGCAGAAGCACTTGGAGGCTCAAAGGGTTTTGATTGGCAAGAAATTAAACGAGGGCTCCAAATTGTGAATCATCGCATTGAAAGTAAAATCAGTTCGCTAAAGATGCTTGATTTATGGATAATGAAGTTTCTGATAATCAGATTTTGCTAATCAAATTAAAAAAAGGTACATTCTTTTACTTTAAATTAAATTTTGCCTTAACAAATCTTAGTTTATTTTATTTTATTTTTTCTATTTTAATCCCGATTTTGGTCGCAAAGCCCAGTCCGTCGTGGTAAGTAGAAAAAGATGCAGCCGCCCCTAGCTACAGGCATGTTACACATTTTAGGTTTTGTACGGATACACATTTGCTGGCCAGGTCACAATCTTATTGTCTACTTGGAAGAATCGATTGAATGAACAGGTAAAAATTCTTTTTTTTCTATCGAATATTTCATTTATTCATAGCTTTTTTTTTTCCATTTCACATATCGAATCATGTATTGAAATTGGAAGAAAGGATTGAATGAACAGAAAAAGTTTTTCCATCTAATATTTTCATTTACTCAATAACTTTTTTTCAGTGCAAGTCCTTGCTGTGCCAAGGCATTGCTCTCAATTCATGTATTCATTCAGGCTTTTTCGTTCCACCCAATGACTGTGAAGAGATATGGAGAGGCTTGATGATGTTATGTTTCAAACTCATCTGCACTGCAATTTTAATGTTTTCTTCGAGTTTGTTATTTCGTTTTTTTTTTCATTTTGCTAACCAATGGATCTTCACATTCATAACATTTTCCTACCGTGTGACCTAGCTGTAATTTTTCTTTGGCTGACACTTACCATTTTCCTCACTCTTGGCAAGAATGGGTTAACGGATGTGGACAGAGCGACCCAGTTCATTGATGGAGCTTTAGCATCTGAGCAACTAACCTTGCGACCTCGGAGGCGAGTCATGTACAACAAAATTAATCGTTGTTTCTCCATTGCTACTTCTTAAAAAAAAAATAACCGTTGTTTCTCCATTCCACACCAGATAAATATGGCTTCCCAACCTTTTTAGCCCTTGATGATGTGTGTATGGGTTCTTTGATGAATTGATGTCTCTTTGTTGTTCACTCAATTGTATGAAAGGTGGGTTATTTGATTGTATGAATGAAAGGTGAGTAATTATTATTTTGTTGGCCTTTATTTATTTATTTTTTCTTTTGGCATGAGGCTGTGCGCACTACTTCAGAGATGTGGATTTGCCTACTTAAAAAGGGGGATTTGCTTCCCCTATTCAGTGATCGAAAGAAAAATAGTTTATTTTTATTATTATTTTGTTAGGTATGATTTATTTTTCTTTTAATCAATTGAATGAAAGATGGGTTCTTTCTTCAATAATGCAGGGCAAAGGGAGTTGGTAATGTTCTACGCTTGGATTAGGTTGGCAAATCATATGATGGGCTCTACAAAAGACGACCACAGTGAATCGGTAAATAGTTATCGAACTGTTTCTCTGTGGTTGCATTTTCTGCAGTATATATACAAAGATTCTCACAAATTTTTTATTTTGTTTTATTTTTAAGCAGGCCTACCTATGAAAAGAAAAATCTAATACCAAGTGCATTTATTATTTTTTCACGTTACGTTTGCCAATTTCTATTTAGCTTTTGGTTAACTCACATTTTGAGATTATTATTTTAAAACTTTATTTCTTTTATGAGTTCGAAAGTGTTATACATTGATTGGTGATTTAATTTAGCAAGGTTGAGAGACAAGAAGTTATGGCGTTAATGGAAAAGAGGATGGAATACCACCCACAGCCCATCCATTCATCATTCCACCCTTCCCACTCTAGCATACAAAACTGTCGCAAAAGTAAGGCAATTAAAATTTCAGTTTTAATGCTCTTTCTTTCTTCCCTCTTTGACATGTTTTCCTGTATGTGAATTTTTATTATTTAGTGCTCCATTTTTTGTGTGTGTGTGTGTGTGTGTTTTTCTTTCATATTCCCCCGTGCATTTTTTCTTTTCTTTTTGGTGATACTCAATAGAAGATTAAAGTAAAGGAGATCCTATAAAAGAAATACAGTATTAGTGAATGGTATAATGTATAGAGAAAGGAAAAAAATGGACATGACCTTCTAACCCTTTCATTTTTACCACCCACTTTCATGATGTAGTGTAGATAAGCTTGGTATGCGTTAGTTTCATTGAGAAAAAAAACTATTTTTTTTGGGGGGGGGGGTTTCTGCAGATATATTTTCTAGGTTTACGCATAAAATCTGCTGATTGATCATGTGAGGATTCAAAAAAATTCCATGTTCGCAAATAGAAAACATCAGTTTGGACTTGCACCTAAGATAAGTGTTCATTGCCTTTCAAATCTCTGCCCATTACTTTTTAATTTTTACTTCAAATTTCCACCATTGTTGCAATATTTCCACCGTAGTCCATGATGAATGTAAATATGTGTCAAAGTAATGGATATATAAATTTGGAAATGTGTGGTCTTCATGCTGGTTCATTCATTAATTTTTAGACCAAAAAGGTGATGAACTATGTTCCTAATTTAGGAGTACTTATTCAATTGTGCTTCATATGTTGGTGATATATTTCGCAACATGGAATCCGCACAAGCACAGTTAGCCACGTTACAGGAAGAAAGACACATGATGTGTTCATTTAACTGCTCTTATGATTCCTTACAGGAACATTCTTTTTGGATTTTTTGAGCATTTTGTCATTTTATTGATTTTTTTTATTGTGGATTTTCATGCTACAAGCCTTTGCTTTCTGCTACAAATTCAAATATGTGTGTCATTCATTTTCATCATTTCACACCATGAAAGCTTTGAGCATTTGAATATTGCTAATATATTTCTTAATATTGTTTTTAGTTGAATCTTATTCTTAGATAGAGTTATGAAGTTTTATATTAATGTAACCCTGTAGTACACTTATAGGAAGTGTAACAATTACAACATTATTGGGCTTCCAAGTATCAGCTTTGTTGGAAGTTAAATCCTGTAAATGCTTAGGAAATCACCCAGGTCTAATAAAAAACTCATAGAATCTGATGTTGTTGGTCGAGTTCGACTAATGAGTTGTGTTTTATCTCTTTTCAGGGAGATAATAGCTTTTCCGGGGCTAAAATCTTGATGCCTCCAACTATTTTGATGCCCTTGCTTTTGTATACCGTCTATGTTCCATCTTTACCGTGGTAGATGGATCTTGGTACCATGGCTAATGTTGATGTTTATTAGGTGATTTGTTTTTGGAGTCTTAAGCATGCAGTAGTTTTCCTTACCGTAGTGGTTTGATGTCGGTATATCTTCACTTATTGTCGTTACATTTTCACATTACTTACCTTCAGGTTATGAATAATTATTTTGTTCCTATGCATATGATCCGAATTTGGAGGGAGAGGATGAGTGTTGATTGAAAAGTAGCGATGTAGCAACGTGGAGGGTGGTTATGTAGGAATATAAAGAGTGATTGACTATAACGACTTGCAGCTGCACAACAATGCTCTAGACTAGAAGGTGTATGAGAGGTTTCTTCGTGATCACAGATGCATTCTGTTGCAACTATTCATTCTCTGATTTGCACCTCAATATATAGACAACACATTTCTCCTGATATTTGTCACTGTTCAGTGGGGTTGATAAATGGAACTTCAACTGCAAAACTTGCATGAATAAGGTAGACATGACGGTTCAACCTGTGTGTTGATGGTTCTAGAGGTTATAACATGGTACATGTATTTTTTTTTTGTTATTCTATGTGAACAAAGTGTTTCATGTATATTAAAGCATGATGAAACAACATTTTCATTCAACATGTATATTCTTTTACGAAACCATATTCCATTTTAGCATCAAGCAGTACAGTGGTTCTGGTGATTGGAATGTATGGCTGTAGATGAAAGTGATGGTGATGATCTTGGTATAAAGATGTTAAATCTTCTAAATCTTCCACCATCCGGCTGTTGAGTTCCTTTCAGGTTGACATCATTTTTGGATTCGTGTCTCTGCTTAGTGACTTTATTTCAGATTTACTTCTTTTCGTTTGTGTTGCTGGCTATGGATCGCTGCTAAAGGATATCATTTGTTTCGTTGGTGCGGTTTTGAGGGTTTGTTTTGGAATTGTGATGCTGATAGGATATTTGCTTATGAACGGCTATGGTGCTGGGAGATGCTCGGGTCCTTTGCTTCATATTTTGGCAACCTTTTTAGATTTTCAGTGGAAATAATTTTTGTTTTTTTAGAAATATATATATATATTTTGTTTTTGTTGTTGAAATATTTCTTGATCGATGTTCAGGTGATCTTCCATCACTTCATTTTAATTTTAGTGAAATTGGTCGTTTTCGAACCATTTAAGATGCAATATCTATTTTCTTATTGCTTTCACAAACTTTCATGGGAGAAGTTTATCTTTCATCTTAGGAGTCTAAAAGTTTTTTTATTTTCATGTTTCATTCTGTTAAACTTGGTTCATCTCATAGTTTTTTCTCTTCATATTCTTCCGTGCATTAAGCAGGGTTTTTGACTAGTGTTAATATATGCACATAAATTTTTTTTTTTTTTGAAGAAATGCACATGAATTATTAAATTCAGCATCAAAATAATATGAAATAATATATTTTAACATAATATAAATATGCTCGATAAGGCTCGCGAGCATGCCGCGTCCAGCATTAAATTGCTTGAGTTCAGCTCGTTGATCATGATGAGCTGCTCGATTAAAACCAAATTCGAACGAGTATTTAATGAGCCGAACGTCGAGGGACTTAGATCGTTTACACACGTAGCGACAAATAGGGCTGTAAACGAGCCGAACCCTACCGAACCCTGGTAGGGTTCGAGCTCGGCTCGAATTTTTCAAACCTTAGGTTCGGCTCGGCTCGAACTGATCGAACCTTAATTTAGCAAGGTTCGGCTCGGGTTCGAACTGGAATATTAGGAAACATGTTCGGTCCGGTTCGGCTCGAACATGTTCGAACCGTTCGAACATGTTCGGCTCGAACATGCTCAAACCGTTTGAACATGTTCGGCTCGAACGAACCATTTGTAATAGAATAGAGAATAATATATATATATATATATATTATATATATATATATATATATATATATATATATATATTATATATAGTTTTTTTAAAATATAAAATAGTTCGAGCCGAACGTGTTCGATACGGTTCGGCTCAAAAGACGAATATCAAATACCTACCGTTCGGCTCGACGTTCGAAGGTTCGAATCGAACTCGAATCGAGCTTTTTTCGAGCCGAATACAGCGAATCGAATCGAATACTGACGTTCATTTACAGCCCTACGTAGCGTAAATGTGTTATATTTCAGTTTTTGCATATAAGAATAGCAATGTTTTTCAAGAAAGAATAGCATTTGTAAAATCCCACATAGGAAAAATAATAGAATACTCAGCTCAAACGCGTTAGCCCTTTTTGACCAGGCGAGGACAACGGTCTAAGCAGTGGACCGGACAATTTATGACTAAATTAGCGCTACTAGGCCCGGGGTCTGGAGGAGTTAAAGAATGATATCCAGAGCCGACTATCAGACGGAACTATGCGCTTCACCATACAAGAAGACGGTGTAAGGATGATTTCTAGTTACCTCTGCTAGGGACGATCCGGAAACAGTTTTGGCCGTTCTGGCGAGGACGCCAGTGCCTTATAAGAGGGGGGGGGGGGGGGATGTAAATTTCCACATAGGAAAAATAGTAGAATGCTCACCCCCATATAAGTGTTAGACATAAAGATCTTGTCAACTCGAGTTAGCCCTTTTAGACCAAGCGAGGACGTCGGTCTAAGCATTTGACCGGACCATTTATGACTCATTTAGCGCTACCAGACCTGAGGTCTGGAGGCGTTACAGCATTAATGCTAAACAAACACACTTTTACACAATTACCATTGTAAAACACATATTAGCTGACACGAGATTTATCGTGATTAAAGTATATAACATATTTCGTCATTCGTTATGAATATTTTATTATGACAATAATATTTTGAAATACTCTAAAAAAATTGGAAAATTTTATGGATTCTACCTAGGATGGCAGAATCTATTATGATTGCAAGTCTTTTTTTTTTTTCTTTTTTTTTTTTCTTTTGACGGATACGAAAAGTTACACACATCCTGATTATGCTTCATAACGGGCTCGAATCCTGATCTTCAGGCCAATGTATAGTCTAGCTAAGTAATGAGTACTGCACGTCTACTATTGTATCTAGCATGATTCAAATGAATTTTTTTTATGCACAGACTCAGAATGCAATTGCTTCATTCGTTTGTACACGTCATGTGGCGGTCATTTAACGATCCGTTTTAATAGAGTCTGGATCTTGTATAATTACCCTTGGCATATTGCAGTAAAATACCTGAATAAGCAGTAAAGGGCAGTGGAGAATTCCTCCGGAACCGGGAACATCATAGAGTAGCTCATCGGAGCAAGGAAATGGAGGCTGCAAATATTCACCAAACTCTTCTAAACTAACATCTGCATCACCTTCAACGAACATTATTCCCTCGCCGGTGCAATCCACCACCAGTTTCCGGCCAGGTCCTTCTCTCAACCGTCCGGCTAACGGATAGTAATATACCAAAGCCTCTGCAAGCGCGTGTCTGATAACTTTTACTGGGTCTTTTCCTTTCATGGTTTGGTTTTTACGGTAAAAATGTATTGCGGGGAATTGAAATCGGAGACCCTCTTGATCATCGATGTCGGAGAGGAGTTTTTGTTCTTTCGGCGTTGACTTCGCCGGAGGTAGAAGTTCTGGGTTTTTGCTTCGTACGTTGAAGATTAAAGAATTGGTTTTTAGTGTCGGTGCCATGTTAATTAGGGTGGGGTTGAATAATTAGGAAGATATATTGTATATATAGGAGAGTAATGATTAATGATAGTCGTTGTTTCATACTGTTATTTGCATTGTTGCTAAAAATAAGTTTATATAATCATTAATTCAGACGCATTATTATCAACGATTTAGATTACTGATATGATCACATGATTGTGACACAACGTTTGTGTCCATATATTTTTTTTTGCATTTAAGATTTTTGTATACTAATATCTATTTATTTATTAATATTAATAAATAAATGTATTAGAAATTTGTAATACAATATGTTGTTTTCGATTACCAACCTGTGTTTCTTAATAAGATTTTTGTATACGAATATCTATCTTATTAATAATTAGAGTCATGCTTCTGCCACAATATTCTCTGACATTATCAATGTCAATCTAATGTTTTAATGTGACATCTATTTAAAAAAGGTGTTGAGGTCCAACACAAAGGATTCTTAATGGCCCGTCCTTATACTTTCGGGGAAAATATAAATCGAGAGTAATGTTCAATTCTCTGACATTATTAATATCAATCTAATGTTTTAATATGACATCTATTTAAAAAAAGGTGTTGAGGTCCAACACAAAGGATTCTTAATTGCCCGTCCTTATACTTTCGTGGAAAATATAAATCGAAAGTAATGTTCTATTGATTCATTTTGTAAGAGGCTGCAAATACATTTTTTTTAGGTTGAGAGAAGTCAATACAATGTATCAAATTCTCGCACTCTGACTAAAAAACAAGACTGCTACTATAACACTCATGCTCTTTTACAATTGAGTTACGCAAATGGGGGCGATGTGACATCTATTTAAAGATTAGTCTTATTGCCATATCATTGGTTGTCTCACCGACATATTAGGTTGTGTCAATGTTTGTGTTAGAATGATTACGGATGTAGCATTACTCTAACTATTAGAGTAACACGATGTGACGGTGGAGCCTCTAAGAATACGACATGTATTTAAACTTTAAAGAGGTGATTCACTGTGATATCATATCGTGGGTGGGTCGTTTATTTAAAAGGACAACAATTCGGAAATTAGTTTTCAAGTTTTATTAAATTCGGTAATCTAGAAGCAAAACTAATTATCAACGCGAGTTGTATAAGATTCCTTGAATCTAAGCTCGAGTTTTAGTTCGAAATACTCGTGTACGAAATCATATTTAAGAAAATTTAAAATGCTCAACTCATTTGAAGCGTTTTTCGGTTCAACTCGACTTGTTTAGACATGCTTTATACGATCTTCAGATTTTCACAGCTGTTAATGGTATGATAACTTCCCTTAAAAAATGGCATGCTAACTTATATGAACTTTGTATGTTATGAAAAATGAAGCATATTATTGTTGTTTGACTTTACAAATAATATTTTATCAGATTACGTTTACACCACGTTGGTCAATAATTATTATACAATAAATAAGATCTTGACGGCCATTAATAAATCTTGGATAGAAAAGTAAACCTTGTGACCAGTGGATTTGTCAACATAGAAATTTACACAATTCCACGAAGCTTCGTCAAAATGAGAAAAAATATGGTGCAAGAGCAATTTTCAGGTTATACCGAATAAAAGGTCGTGATGATTTTCGGGTATTTTATCTATGTATATTTGTTTAAAATGACTGATTTGAAGACTTAATTAGACATTTATGACACCAAAAAAAGATAACCGATTATAAGGACACATTCTATATGACTTTCTTAAATTTCCTTTTCTTCTAATCTTTTCCTCACATCAAACCAACAATAACAGCAGCTCGTTGCTTAGCAGTATCCCATTCCCCTGTAGGATGTAATATCGCCGGATGGATCATAAATTCACCCGATTACGCAGCGGAAAGTATAAGATCTACATCTAGTCAACCAAAATACATAAAATAATAGATCTAAACCTACAAGGGGGTTTAGATTGCTTACCAATTTATGGTGTATAAACGTCAAGAACAATCTTCAATCCAAGCTACTCGATCCAATGAGATGCCACCGTCTTCCGACGTGTATCTCCAAGCAACACCAAATGGATGGTGTTTCAAGCCGCCGAACCTCCTCGATATGCTACCTTAGAAAACCCGAAGTTTTGTAAAACTCAAACCCTAAGCAAAATAGCTGAAAAATCTAAGTTATTTTGCTCCCAATATTTCGAAAATAATGTGAGTCAAAAGGTTTGGGAGAGCTCTCTTTATATAGGAGAGTAATCCTTGTCCTCCAAGGATTTAATAATTAAGAGATAATTATTAGATTAATCTTTATTTTAAATAAAAGATAAATAAAATAATTATCCCAAACAAATTAGCATAAATAATATTATTATCTAATATTTCATGAATTATCAATTAAATTTTTTTTTTCTTTGAAAGCAACTTTATTTTATTAAAACGAAAGAATAAAGTGCTACAAAGTCAATGCCATATCCCGGCCCGCCCAAGTACGTGATAAAGTGCATAGCATGGCCTCCTTAAACCCTATGCGTGGCAAATCTAGTGTAGGAAAATCCAACACATAGGGAAGAGTACTCGCTCTATGCACCCCCAAAATCCCGACACCAAAAATATTACAATCATAAACATCGAAGTAATTCCGAGGAAAATATAGCCCGTGTATCCGACCAAGGTATGAGCCAAAGCCTCCAAACAAGCGCATGAAGTATGAAAACTGCAACACTCCTTCTCGACCTTGTCCTTGCTACTGCAACCCAACGGATGGTGACACCTGGCATAGGAGGAAGATGGTAACCCCAAAAATAGCTAAAGAAGATAATAAACCAAAAAAGGAACAATGACACTTGGATTGCACCCCTAACAGAGTGATAGATGTGCCTCCAAAGTTGAATGCTAATCCAGGTCCTATGCATTGAACCTGTGCTGTCTTCCGCCTGAATTCTGCTTGTATGCGTCATCTCCAAATAAAAATGGCCGGTCCAAGCTAGCCGGACTTGAACCCTCAAAATGCAAACGCTGGTTAGAACATAAAGATCAGATAGCCATATAAAATAGACCATGATAAACAGGATCCAATAAAGGAACATGTACACCTGAGTTGCACCCCTAGCATCATGATAGGGGTGCTTCCAGATAGCGACGTCGGCCATGTCCTTGGAATAAGTGCCCAAATCAGGCCTGCACCCTCCATATGTGAATAGTGCTTCCCTAGATGTCTGCAACATGTCGAATAAGAGGAGGGCCATGTAAATCATCACTAATAAGCTGTTGAATAGGATAAGGTATTTCGTTAAGATGGTTAAACGTCATATCGTCTCCTTCCATAGCTGCAAAGTTGTCCGCCACTCTATTACATTCCCGGAAAACATGAGAGATATTGTGTGGTATTTCCCGAAGATAAGCCGAAATCCGACTAATCAAGATGCAGAGGGGCCAGCCTCCAGTAAGATTTCCGGATATCACACGAGAAACAAAAATGGAGTCAGTCTCAATATCAAGAGGCAAAACGTGTGGACGCAAACGAATACCAAAAAGCAGCGCCTTCACTTCAGCATCAAGAACATTCCCATGGACGAAGCAAGCACGAAACGCAGCGACAAAGTTGCCATGCGAATCCCGTATAATTCCACCTCCATAGGCAATTCCATTTCTAACACTACCGTCTACATTGAGCTTCATCCTTCCGACATGGGGGGGATTCCACCGTAATTGGATCAGTCGATGTTTGGGTCGAGTTTTCACCTTGAAAGGCTTAAAAAAGGGAACATCCCAATCAATCCCAATATGTTTCCTATCAACAACCTTGCGGAAAGATACCTGTCTAATCATCCTCTCAATGAGAATGTTGGTACGCTGAACAGACGGACAACAGTCTTCTTGTCTACACTTATTCCTTTCCGTCCAGATGCCCCAACACACAATAACCGGTACAAGAAGGCGCATATTATAAATGTGGGCCGAAGAGTTAATCCAGAAATTAAACATAGGAACAATCCCAGTAGTAGGAGTGAAACGGAGGCCAAATTGATTCATAAAGTGAATCCAGATAGACTGGGCAAAAGGACATTCAATGAAAATATGACGAAGATCTTCCCCATGATGGCATGCAAAACACTTAGAAACTAAAGTAATCCCACGCCGTTGAATGTTCGAATCAGTAGGAAGAACATTATTGATTAGTCTCCAGCAGAAGAAAGAAATCTTGAGAGGCAACATATTGTTCCAAATTAACTTGAAGAGAGGACGAACCGAGTCGTGAGACCGAAGCATATTCCAAGCCGACTTAGTATTGAAGTGTCCATCTGAATTTAAGGTCCATATCAACTCGTCGTCCTGGTCAGGTCGCAAAGGTATGCATAAAATCTCATCCACAATATGTAAAGGAAGATACTCTTGTAAAAGGGGAACATTCCACATCCCATTCACAAGGAAATCCTTCACCTTCCTAAACTCGTTGTCCGGAGGATCGCCCAACTCAACGTTCAGCCATTTATCTCTCCAAAAGTCTATATTACCGACATTGACCTTCCAAGTGATAGCGGATTCAACAATATCACGCAATTGCCAAACTTTCTTAACCATTTGCGTCGGATTTCTGGGGAGGGAGGCTTGCAGGGGCGACTGATCCGCAACATAAGTATTATAGATAGTCCGGGCCCAAATCCCCTGCCTCATCCGAAGACGAACCCACAATTTAACCGCAAAGGAATCCATAACTTCAAAAAGATTTCGCACCCCTAAGCCCCCTTCCTCCGTAGGCTTACAAACTCTTTCCCACGACGTCCAATGAATATGGTTACCGTTGGGTCCGCCATCCCAAAACAATTTATTAAAAAGATGATGTAGACGATGGATAACCTCTTTAGGAGGGACCAAAACTTGGAGGATAAAAATCAGAATAGAAGTTAACACATGCCTTAGCAATATAAGTTTACCTCCAAACGACAGCAGCCGACTTCCCCAATGAAAAAGCCGCTGTTGAACCTTGTCAAGAATGCCTTGATAGTAGCTGATTCTATTCCGTCCCCGAAAAAGAGGAGCACCCAGGTATCGAAAAGGCATATTCTCCCTCATAAAACCCAAAGCAGTTTGGATCCAACGAAGTTGAGTGGCATTCAACTTATGACCAATGAATGTGCTCTTGCTCGCGTTAATTCGTTGTCCCGACACAATCTCATAATGTTGAAAAACCTCCTTAAGATGCTTAAGACCTTTCTTATTGCATCGAGTAAAAAGAATCGTGTCATCCGCAAAGGCCAAGTAATGTATCCCCCGCACTTTCGAGTGATAATGCATACCCGTGTTGGTATTCATGAAATCATTAATTAGCCTCCCAAAATATTCTGCTGCAAGAACAAAAAGAGCGGGAGAGAGAGGGTCACCTTGTTTGACACCACGAGTCGCACGAAAGGATGGTGAAGGAATGCCATTCAGAAGGACATAGAACCAATTATCCGCCAAAGTCCGGAAGATGAGATCAACACAAAGCTCTTGAAAGCCAAACATCCTTAAAATCTGCATAATGAAACCCCATTCCATACGATCATAAGCTTTCTCCATGTCAAGCTTAAGCATAATTTTAGGGCTGCGGATCTTTTTATTCACATCCTTACACAGCTCTTGAGCTAGAAGAATATTATCCGTAATGGAGCGCCCTGGCACGAAACCCGACTGTTGATCCGCCACCAGCATAGGGAGATACGCATTCAACCGTTGAGTGATTATCTTAGTGATGATCTTGGAGAAGACAGTGCATAAGCTAATAGGACGGAAGTCTTTCCAACAATCAGCTCCCACCTTCTTAGGAAGGAGAATAATCGAGTATGTGGAAAAATAACGGGGAAGGTGGCCGCCGAGGAAAAAATCAGAAACTGCATTCGTCATGTCATGCTTGATGATGTCCCAACACGATCGGAAAAAATGAGAGGTGAAGCCATCAGGACCCGCAGCACTATCCGGATCAATGGAACGAATAATATTGAGAATTTCCTCACTCGTAGGGATCGCAGTAAGGCTCGCATTCTGATCCTCGGAGATTTGGGGCAGGATAAAAGGCTTCAGAGGAGCACCAATCCCTGCCCGACTAGCCGTGAAAAGGTTTTCAAAGAAGGTCTTCAAGGAAATATGTATCTCGTCTTGGTTGTCGATCCAGTGACCATCCTCTGCCTTGATACG
Source organism: Gentiana dahurica var. dahurica (assembly GCA_024500145.1). Taxonomy (NCBI): domain Eukaryota; kingdom Viridiplantae; phylum Streptophyta; class Magnoliopsida; order Gentianales; family Gentianaceae; genus Gentiana; species Gentiana dahurica. Next base: position 5,781,893 of record CM044908.1, read on the forward strand.
ATGGATGTAGTTATGATTCCGCCTTTGCTTGCATATAGCATGGAAGTACTTACTGTTGGCGTCCCCGGCCTCAATCCATTTAACCGCTGCCCTCTGCTTAAGAAATCGAGTCTCAATATTGTTGCATCTCTCATAGTCCATAATAGCCGTATGGAGATCCGTATGGGTATCTAGGGACCCGACTAGATCATGCCTCAAAGTTTTAGCATTGACCTCTGCCAACGCCTTCTGTGTATTATCGAAAATATTCCCAAAAACAGCACGATTCCACTCAGTAAGCTTGTATCCAAGCTTTTTAAGTTTATTTGCCAGGAGCCACATTCCTTGACCACCTTCCAGTTCAGCCCAAACTTATTTAACCACGTCATAAAAAGATCCATCATCCGTCCACACATTAAGAAACCGAAAGGAAGACTTGCAAGCGGTGATAGAACCGCAAGTAACGAGCAGAGGGCAGTGATCCGAGTGAACCCGTGGTAAGTGCAAAACCTTTGTCATATTAAAATGGTCCAACCAAGCCTCATTAAAGAAAACCCTATCAAGACGCTGCCACATATTCCGATTGTGCCAAGTGAACTACGAGCCCTCGAAGGATGCCTCAGTAAGATTAGCCATTTGGACGCACTCATTAAAGTCCAACATGTCATTAGTCTTAGGGGAGGCATGATCGGCTAAAACTGGGTGTCCAATCTTACCGGCAGTGTACCGGGTCGAATTGTAGTCTAGTCTGGTGAATCGAGATCGTATCCCTCAGGGAAAATGAAAATGTAATTTAAAATGTAGTTAAACACTAGTTAGCTATTATTATCTTGATCTAAGTCGCAATTCTTACTAATTAGAGTTATTCATATGCTAAATAAGTAGATATTTATATAGATATAGATACCAATATAATAGATAAAAAAGAACTAACCAAGACAATGTAATTGAATTATGATCTCTTTTAGTTCAATGGATGTGATCAAACTTCTTGTTTCAAAGTGTCATTAATTATGTGAAACGGTATACTTCTCAGCTAACAAATTCCCCTCATACGAGTGCACGAATTCGTTCTATGCCTCCTCCTTGGTAAAACCGTAATTAAACCTAATGATTTGACATGATAATCTCTCGAGTATAAATATTCTATCCCTGGATAAGAAAGAGGGTTCCGTTTGTCAGACGGCCAATTTTACCTTCCAGTCTTTCTACCCTTTTCTCATACCCTAACGTCTCTGGTCAGTTCATGATTAGGTTATGGTTCTGTCCATACTGGTTAATTACGTCAATACAGACTATCAATTAGTTCAAGTAGAAAGAGATTCATCATATTCAATTTTTAATCATATTTTAGTATAGTCATCATCCATTTCCCTAAAAGAGAGACATATTGTAATTACATGTCTTGGCTAGTTGTATAATTAGCCGAAATACATTATTACTATTATATAAAATTGTACAAAAACAACAAAGATAATAACCATAGAATATTACCGATTACAATTGTTGAAGAGCTTTGTCCTCTGAATGTAACAACAGTGATAAAATCAACAATCTTCAATAATTATTCTAGCTATTACAAAATTACTACTACTACTTTTATGGCAGAATGCCTACTGAAATAATATTTACAGAGAGTAGATAAGAAATTATGTTAGAGATATATATATATTGGTACGGTTTTTTCTCACTTCATAAATGAGGTATTTATAGGCTGTGATTTCAGGTCCGGCGTACGCCGAGACTGATCCGGCGTGCGCCGGGTTAACTGAATTCGAGTGCTCTGTGTCAGACGCACATGGGGTAACATGGGTTAATTATCGAATAATCCGGCGTGGACCGGCTTGATCCGGCCTGCGCCGGGTTTGTCTGCCACTTGATCAGATTATTATAATTTGATTCCGATTCTTCTACTTTGTATCACATAATACCTGCATAATTCAAAAAACAACAAAACCACAGGTAAATCTGATAACAAAAGTTATAATTTGTATTAAGTTATCTATTTATACTTATTAGATTTTTTATATGTTATTTCACTATCTTTTAAGATATTTAGATAAAATTAATCAATAATATGTATAAAATGCGATAAATATTTGTTATAAATTTAACATATATTAACTACTCCCTACTTAGCTTTTGATCGTCCTCGAACAAAATAAGCGATGATAATAAAAAAAATCATAATAAAACAATATAATTTAATTAGACTAAATTTCTAATTTTTAATAACGTATGCTGTCAATATTATGATTATATTAATTTTTCTATCTAAGATTGTTTAAGAAGATAAAAAGTGTGTATAACTTAATAAATTAGTTATAAAATATTATCTCAATGAAATTCTACATAAATTACTTAATAAATAAAACAAAATACTTAGAATAACTTTGTAATCGCCACTATACGAATTATCGGAATCAAGGACTAAGTCAAGTAGTTGGCAAAATTGGCTTATAACGTTCAGGCTCAGGGTGTTTGGCTAATCGAAAGGATAACAAAGGGAAAATCGGAAGAGACAGAAGCAAGTCGTACGTACTTACACCTTCATCTTTTGATAAAAAAAATACCTTGATTAGTAATATCCTGACACTGATTTCAAAATCATATATATATTATATATATTTTTTTTTCATTTTAGAATACTGATATATCCGAACTCATTATCGTAATCGATTATTTTTCAAGTGTCATGAGGTGAGAACAAATATATCAGTACCTAACTATTCCAATTTTCTCTTTTTCTAGAGAATAACAAAGATTTCCTTCCGAATAATTATTTATTCCAATCTCAGCATACACCATTATTGAATTTCGATGTCGTCACCGCTATCCATAAGCACATACTGAACTTGCGGGATTCCAAGGAAACGTAGACCAATTTAAGTTAAGGGTTGGTTTTTTCTAGTTAATCATAATGGCTAATTTCGAGTGAGGTCTTGATCACTCTACAAGGCTGAGGTGGGGACAAAAATTAGAAATTATGTTCGGGTAGGCTATTTGGCTCTAGTTAGTCAAAGTAATGCCAAAAATCTCATCATTCCTAGTCCGATTCCAATTTCATACTTGTCTTGAAACGAAAATTATTCTAAAATTTCATTATAATTATAAGTAATTCTTTGTTCAATTCCATAAAAAAAATATTTCATAATATTTATCTATATATACATGCTTAAATTCTTCTTAAAATCTAAAATAGATATAAATAATATAGAAATAATATATCAAGCTTATGTTACTTAATTAAAATTTATTCTATCAAAATATATTATTTTTATTATAATGTTTATATATTATTTCCTTTATTTTCTTGAGGATAATTAAACTAAGTGTATAAGTATTTGATATATTAACTTCATTTTATTTACTAACTCTACTCCCCACTTGCGAACTGTCATCGTCCCGATGATAAATGAGTGAAAAAGTCGGTAGAAAATAAAATGAATGCTTTTAATTTAGGTGATACGAGTTTTTCTTATGAATTATTTGTTTAGAAAGGAAAAGAGTACATAAAAGGATAACATTTGCAGAAAAGGAAATATTATTATTACACAAAATATAAGGACATAATTAAACAAACTGACACTCAAAGGAAATTCTTAATCAAAACAACTGAAAATACACTTAAAAACTGAAAACATCTTATTCCAACTACTAAACCAACCATTTAAACTCCTGCCATCGCACACAGATGAAATTACCCTGCTAATCTTCTGCTGTAGATGAACCACTTGGTACATCTACTGGAAGCAGACCTAGAAGAGGTTGACGGGAAGGAAAGATCTCATCCAATGCAGTTTCTGGGACTCCAGCAAAACGGATACAGATTCTAGAAATCAAAGAGGCAAATGGCATCGGTTGACGGAAATTTCGTCTACCGAGTGCAAAGTTGATGGCCGTTTTGTGAATCAGGACTCCCCAGTCAATAATAGCTCCAATCGTAATAGCATAAAGCAACAACATCTCATCATCAGAAACCTCGGAAAAATCCAAAGTTGGAAAAACTCGCGAATTTATAAAATGTTTCCAGGTTCGAAGATGAGGAAGCAAAGCTGAAGTGGACACAACATTATCACGGTTATAATTTGGAAAGAGAATTTGGAAAGTTTCGGCACACTTATCTATAACACCATGAACTGTGTCCAAATTCCACTGTGACTCATAATGACTATTTGGGGTAGTTTGGACAGGAGGTATTTGAAAAGCTTGATTGATGATAAAAGGAGTGAATGGTACAATACAACCACGGACACGTACAAAACGTGTAGATTCTACAGAAATAGACTCTGACAGAGCTGCATAAAATTCTCGAACTATAGTGACATTGACCTTTCCTCTAGGTGTACGGACAAAACGATCCCATCCACCTCCTTCAATACGGAGAAATCCCCACTGATTCATCTTTCGAAAGTTAAGACCCTTTTCTAGTAAAATAGGGGGACTGACTAAAGTTAGACAGATAACGGTCTTGAGCTGTTTGTTGCGGATAATCATTAGGATTGAAAAATAAAGGTTGAATATCCGGGGTTTCTTCATTTGGGTACAACTAGGGAGAGTAACTGTTAACTGAAGGAGAAGAATGATTGGACATTTTGTACCGTATATAAGACAGTAGAAGAAAGGGAGAAGTGGTGTGATTTTAAGATAGCAAAGGTTGCTATTTATAGGTAAAAATTCGAGCAGAAGAGGAAAAATTGTTTCAGTGCCATAAATAGAATTTCCGGCGTAAACCGGTGTGTTCCGGCCTACGCCGGAATCTATTTAATTTCTGCCAAATTAATTACCCTAAATGTAGCTGTCAGGTCGGTGAGAGTCCGGCGTGAACCGGAATATACCCGGCGTACGCCGGATTTCACTATTCACGGACAGAGTCTAATTTGTGTGCTCATGGCCAGAATTTTAATAAATTTCAACACTTATACAATTAACAAGTTATTAAATCATCAATAAATTATTAGAACTGGGGAAATAATTTAAAAAGTGCACTAACCACTGAGTGCAGCAACCAACTGTCAACGTAAAATTTCTAGTTCCAAAATAACACAATAAAAGGAAATAGTTATCAAAGTACAGATGTTTTTGAAATGATAAAAGTTTAACCAGTTTATTCGAAGTCTTCAAAATTCAAATCATGAGGTGGTTGTGGCATGGATTGAGTCGATACTGCTCCAAAGTCGGAAGTCGAAGTCGTGGTGTAGAATGGATCCTGCGAGCGCATGGTGGACATAGTAACCGAACTCTCGAATCCAAGCGATCCAAAACCGGTAGTGACAGCTGAGAGCGAAGCGTAATCTGCAAATCCTGGAACAGCAGCTGTGACACCTGGAAACATACCACCTGACATACTAAACTGACCCGAAGCTGTCTGAGTGAAAGAGTGAGAGGTAGGAGGCGAAGGAATCGGCCGAACCCAAGCTGGTAAGGTATATGGATCTGCCTGGCACTGGGGCAGATCATCAGACATCTGCTCATAAGCAGGGTCTAGACCTCTCATGAAAGCTCGCTGACCTCTAACTCCAACTCTAATATCATTCACCCACTGCCTGACTCGCTCAAATCCTAACACCATATTGGCCTGGCTTCGATCAATTGCACTTAGAATGGCGTCAGATTGGTGATAACCCTGACTCTGCACAGGCTGCCTAGAAGATGAACCGAATAGGGGTGGGATTCGAGTACGAGGGGCTTGCTGACGCTGCTGACGGTTAGGATCATTATAATCAAGTTTACCATCAGGACGTGGGGCAAGTCTAGGACCTATGATTGGGGTATCAGCAGAGATGATTCTGTCAGCAGGTAGGGCTGGGACTCTCGCCATCAGGCACAACGCAGAAATAAGATTCGGAAATGGCATGTTTCCTTGCGGAATACGAGCATGAGCAAAATCCCAAACCTTAGCAAAGATCAATTTACCTAAATTGACCGGAACATCATTTACTATCGCCCAAGCTGTAATGACATCATCCCTACCAAAGGCACTAACATGGGTGGAAGGACTGACATTATACCCCAGAAAATGCTTAATGGCTCTAACATCCTTAATACAACCCCCGTATGCAAACCTATTATCAATCCAAGTCGCAGCTGGATCGAAGGCTTGTTGAGCTTCATAAGCCTTAGCTTGTAAAACACTCGGCTGGATCAAACCCCAAACAGAATAGAAATCATCCTCATCAGGAACCTCAGGAATGGCATAAAAGGCATTTATGACTGACTGTGTAAATGGAACGGTAGCATTTCTAAGAGACACAGATGTCAAAGGGCCATCATCTACAGGTTCATAGGCAGAAATGACTGAATAAAATTCAGCAACCATCGCGGCATTAACAGGGTCAACACGCTGATGGGCAATCTCCATCCATCCTCTATTCTCAAAAATTTCCTTCAGTTCAGGTCCTAAGGAAGTAAACTCAATACCACGCTCTAACAATACTGAACACTTTGAAAAATATCTATCATAAGCTGATACGGCAGCGGGACTGGCAGTGTTCCTAAAAGATATAGCCTCTTCGTCTGGTGTTAGAGGCCTAGGCTCATGTACAGGTACTACAGGTGGTATGTCAGTTTTTCTCTTTTTAGTACCCTTTTTACGAGAGGAAGACTCAGCCATCTACGAATGTGGTATCAACAACAACACAAAAAATGAAAATAACAACAATTAACATTGAGAAAATTTAACATCAAATGATTAAAATGTCATAATAAAATTATAAAATTGATAAATAATTATATTAGATGATTACCTGAATATGTGAGGTATGTAGAAAAGTAGGTGGGTGGCCGGAAAATATGTCACTTCGCCGGAGTTGTGTTTATGCCGCAAATCACTAAATTTTTTGTGTAATGTATTAAATTTATAGTGTGTGTGGTAGAAGAGGTGTTAAAATAATAAATTTTTGAGGAGAAAGGAGGGGGTTTATGGTGTGGAGAGGTGGGGGAGAAAAGGAAGGGGTGGCTCTGTAAAAAAAATATGGAGGAGAAGAAGAAGAAGAAAAGAGAGAACCCGTAGGGTTAAGTTCATTTAATTCCGGCGTAGGCCGGTCTAGTCCGGTCTACGCCGGGTTTTTAAAATCCGTTTTTTTTTTTTTTGTGTAATAATTTAAATTGTAAAATATTTTTATAAAATCACAAAATAAATTATTACGATTTTTTATAAAAGCTTTTTAAAGAAAATATTTTTGGTATGATAAATTTTTAATTATATCATATAAACCATATATGATATAAAATAAGTTTATCATAACATTTTTATGAAATCTTTGAAAATAAAATTCAATCTAATTCTACTCCTATCATCCTTAAATCTTCGAGATTTCTATAATAGCGGTCCATTAACCTAATTCCTAGGAATGATGCGTTTGAATTCTCTCTTTGTTGTCCATCGGGATTTTCGGATAACCACCTAGTCGTTCCCATCTTAATTACATTCAAACATTCATCCTGGGATTTGGTTGTGCTTTCCCCACATTTTCCATTATGTTCACTTTTGCCACAGATTCTACATCTCTTTAGAAATCTTGCCCTTCTCTTTATAGCACTTCTTGATTTTCCATTACAAAGATCTCTTTCTCTGATTTTACTTATCAGTTCTTTATTCAAATTAAAAACTAAGGTTTCTATTTTAAAGGCAACATCTTTATCTAAACCTAATTTTAAAAGTAAAATAAAAACTTCTATTCTATTTATAAAAGGCATTCCAGTTCTTTTACGTCTACCCGGTAAAAGACGAAACTAATTAAATTGCATAAAAAAGGTAAATAAGAAAGAGTGTACCTGGGATCAGCTTAGTTTGTGGCTGATAGCAAAACGTTTCTTTTTAATCTGTTGGAGGATCGCTAAGGTACATAACTTCTCTTGTTAGAGGTATTCCTTCTTCCTTTACGAATAACTTCACTCTGTGGCCATTGCCTATAAAAGTCGTGTATCCATCTGTTAATTCTACAGCTCCTGACTTGTAGATTTTTGTTACTTCATATGGACCTGTCCATCTTGATTTAAGCTTACCTGGAAACCACTTCAAACGCGAATTATATAAGAGTACTCGATCACCTACATGAAACTCACGACGATAGATCCTCTTATCATGGAAAGTTTTCGTGCGTTCCTTGTAGATTCGAGCGTTTTCATAAGCATCGAGACGAAACTCATCCAGTTCTGTTAACTGAAGTAATCTATAATCACCAACAGCCTTTGGATCAAAATTTAGAAATTTAATAGCCCAAAAGGCTCGGTGTTCTAATTCAACAGGGAGATGACAAGATTTACCAAAGACTAATTTATAGGGAGAACAACCAATTGGTGTTTTAAAGGCTGTTCTATATGCCCATAATGCATCATCTAGTCTTTCTGCCCAGTTTTTACGATTTGACTCTATAGTTTTTTCCACAATTCTTTTTATTTCTCTATTAGATACTTCTACCTGTCCACTAGTTTGTGGATGATATGGTGTGCCAAGTTTATGTTTTACACCATACTTTTCAATTAATTTTGTAAATGGTCGGTTACAAAAATGTGATCCTTGGTCACTAATGATAGCCCTAGGAGTGCCAAATCTCGTGAATATATTCTTTTTAAGGAATTTTAACATTACTCTAGAATCATTAGTGGGAAGAGCTTCAGCTTCTACCCATTTGGATACATAATCGACCATTACTAAGATGAATTTCTTACCAAACGACGGAGGAAAGGGGCCCATAAAATCAATACCCCAGACATCAAACAATTCACATTCCAAAATAGGGTGAAGAGGCATCTCGTGCTTTTTAGAGACATTTCCCCATTTCTGGCATGATTCACAAACCCTTGCATAGTGGTGTGCATCTTTATATAGAGTAGTCCAGTAAAACCCACATTGCAAGACTTTGTAAGCGGTTTTCCACCCTCCATGGTGGCCTCCAGCCTCACGATCATGGCAAAAGAACTTCTAATTATACCATCCGAACATTTTCGAAAAAGATCCGGTTTTTCCCAATAGTAAAATTTTAGATCATAAAAGAACTTCTTTTTCTGTTGCCATGTCCAATGAGATGGAATATACTCACAGGTAAAGTAATTAACAATATTACCGAACCATGGCGAGCTTTCCTTGGATAAATTACCAGTTTTAACCAGTTGCATTCTTGGAGGAGCATCAACCATGAGGAGTTGTTCATCTGGAAATGAATCTTTGATCTCTTGTCTTCCTCCTTTTCTTTCTTCAAACTCCATACGACTCAAATGGTCTGCCACTAAGTTCTCACTGCCATTTTTATCTTTACTTTCAATGTCAAATTCTTGAATTAACAGAATCCATCTAAGAAGACGAGGCTTTGCATCTTTCTTTTTTAACAAGTATTTTAATGCCGAATGATCAGTATAAACAATTACTTTAGAACCAATGAGATACGATCGAAATTTGTCTAAGGCAAAGATCACAGCCAGCAGTTCCTTTTCTGTGGTGGCGTAGTTAAGTTGGGCTGTGTTTAAAGTATGGGATGCATAGTAGATTGCCTTAAGTACTTTGTTATGGCGTTGACCTAGAACAGCTCCGACTGCCAAATCACTAGCATCACACATAAGTTCAAACGGTAAGTTCCAGTCTGGTGCTACTAGTACTGGTGCAGTTACCAATCGTGCTTTCAAAGCTTCAAATGCTTCCATACATTTGTCATCAAACTTAAATGGTACTTCTTTTTCAAGCAAATGACTGAGAGGTTTCGCTATGCGTGAAAAATCTGCAATAAATCTTCTATAGAAACCCGCATGTCCAAGAAATCCTCTCAGAGTTTTCAGATTTACTGGTGGAGGTAACTTTTTGATTACTTCAACTTTGGCTTTATCTACCTCAACACCTTCTTCAGAAATTCGATGACCTAGAACAATACCATCTGATACCATTAGATGACATTTTTCCCAATTTAAAACTAGGTTTGTGTCTTCACAGCGTTTAAGTACACGTTCTAAGTGTAGAAGACATTCTTCAAAAGAATCTCCAAAAACGCTAAAGTCATCCATAAAGATTTCCAAAAACTTTTCTACCATACCTGAAAATATTGCCATCATGCATCTCTGAAACGTAGCTGGTGCGTTACATAATCCAAACGGCATTCTTTTATAAGCAAAAGTTCCATATGGACATGTAAAAGTTTTTTTCTCTCTATCTCCTGCTGCAATAAATATCTGTAAATAACCTGAATAACCATCCAAGAAACAATAAAATTTATGTCCACTTAACCGTTCCAACATTTGTACGATGAACGGAAGTGGATGATGGTCTTTCTTGGCATGATCATTTAGTTTGCGGAAATCGATACACATTCTATATCCTGTGACTTCCCTTGTTGGAATCCATTCGTGTTTATCATTTTCCTTTATCGTGAATCCGCCCTTTTTAGGCACTACTTGGGTGGGACTTACCCACTCACTGTCGGATATGGGAAAGATTATTCCCATTTCTAGGAGCTTAATAACCTCTTTCTTAATTACTTGTTGCATATTCGGGTTGAGACGGCGTTGTGGTTGGATACATGGTTTGGCTTCTTCATTCAGGATGATCTTGTGTACACAAATCTCAGGACTTATTCCCTGAATATCTGCCACTGTCCATCCAAACGCTTTCTTATGTTGTCTTAACATTCTTAACAACTGATCTTCCTGTGACTTGGTTAATGATGATGAAATAATAACAGGAAGCAAGTTATCAGTTTCAAGAAAGGCATATTTGAGATTTGAAGGGAGAGGTTTTAATTCCAGATTTCTTGGTGGCTCTTCTACCGAAGGTTTCAATACTGGTACATTCAGTACTAAATCTAAATAACGGTGCCAAGGACGTTTCTCAAAAGAACTTCCGGTGTCGAGATAAAAAATGATTTCTTTCATTTCTTGGCTGTCTCCTTCATAGATAGATAAGGCTAAACATTCTTCGAGCTTATCTTCAAAATTCTTTGATTCAACATCGTTCATATACATAGAAGATATGCTTTCTATGAATGAACATGATTCTAGCGATTTGTATGGATGCTTCATAGCCTTAAAGATATTAAAGGTGACTTCATCTTCATTGACTCTTAAAATTAATTCGCCCTTTTGGACATCGATAAGAGTTCTTCCTGTAGCTAGAAATGGTCGACCTAGAATAAGAGGCGCTGAAAATCCTTCTTCCATTTCCATGACTACAAAGTTAACTGGAAAGTAAAACTTATCTATCTTAACCAATACATCTTCGATAACTCCTTTAGGACGTTTAATAGATCTATCTGCCATCTGGAGAGTCATCTCGGTGTTTTTAAGTTTTCCTATTCCGAGTTTCCTATAATCCTCATATGACATAAGATTAATGCTAGCTCCGAGATCACAGAGTACCCTTTTAAACAAAAAACCCCCAATCTCACATGGGATGGTAAAACTACCTGGGTCTTTTAGTTTAGGAGGAAGCTTGTGCTGTAATACTGCGGAGCATTCCTCATTAAGGCAGATGTTCTCATATTCTTCTAAACGTTTTTTGTTTGACAGAATATCCTTAAGAAACTTGCCGTAAGTAGGCATATTGATTAGTGCTTCTATGACAGGAATATTGACATTCAGATGACGAAATGTATCAAGGAAACGTGCATACTTTTTTTTTATCCGTTTTCAACTTTTTAATTTGATCCTTGGGTGGGTAAGGTAAAGACTCGAGATCAATTAATTTATGGGTTGGAGTTATGCTTTCCTTACCTTTTTCCTTAGATAGTGATGCCTCCTTAAATGTTTGAGCATCTGGTGGTCTCCATGTGTCATGATCCTGCACTATCTTCTTTGCAATTTGTTCCAAATCCGTCTTTACTTGTTCTGTTGGGGTATTGCTACTCCCTATTTGGTCTGTACTATCAGTAACTTCATCCTTTCTAACATGTTCATTGAACAAAGTACGTAGATCGCTAGCCCTTGGATTTTTCAGTATTCTCGGGACTTTGATCCATTCTTCTTTTTCTATTCCAGTGTCAACATGATCATTACGATTTAAGAAATCACCAATGATTTCTTCTTCTTCTTCACTGAATTCTGGTTCGTCCTTGCTTTCCTTTTCGAATTTATCGTCCAAATCATCTTCTACTTCATTGTTTCCTGAGTTTTCTACTCCATTACTTCCACATATCTTTCTGCTTCGGGTAATAACAGCATTCACCTCTCTTGGGTTTCTTTCAGTATTACTAGATAATCCTCCCGGAGGTCTACTGTTTTTTCGTTCTCCTTCTCTACTCAAGTGATCTTCCATATTACGTACTGATGCTTCTATAGTTCTCATTCTCGTGTCATGCCCACTCATGGATGTTTTCAAAGTACTCATATCCTTAGTGACAGTTCCTACAGAAGTCATCATGGTTTCCATATTCTGAGCTTGGGTAGACATCACACCCATCATATTTTCCATTAATTTTTCCCATTTGTCAACTCCTTCTACGGACTGAGTTGAACTTTGAGTAACTGGTATACTTTGCGTGGTGTGTTGTGGGTATAATCTGGGTGGTGATTGATGGTTTTGATTCGATGAATTTCCCTGGTAACTTTGGTTTTGACTATTGTACGAGGTTTTGTATTGAGTCGGGTAGGGTGGTTGTCCCTGCTTACTTGGGTTTTCCGCCCAACGAAAGGTAGGATGGTCTCTTTTAATGGCATTGAATGAATTTGAATAAGCATTATTCAGATTCCTATGTTGTTGTAGGAAACTTACTTCTTCCCTAGAATATTCTTCGGATTCTTCTATTCCCATGTCATTATTTCTCATACCATCATTCGAATATTCATTTAATAACTTCCCTTCTGAGCCAGAATTCTTGTTTCCTTGTAAGCCATCAAACTTTCTACTAAGATTTTCCAGATGTGCTAAAACTTCTGAGTCTGATGTAGATTCACCTACAAATGCTACTTTTCTCGTACTAGAACCGGTTTCCCACATTCGGTTATTCTTAGAAATTTTTTCAATAGCATCGTAGACAACTTGAGCTTCACTCATAATTAAAGAGCCTCCACATGCGTGATCAACATCAGCACGTGAATCCTTTCTCAATTTTCGACAGAAAAGTTGAATTTGCATGTCAAGAGAGTAACCATGATCGGGACAAGCTCTTAACAACTTTTTAAATCTTTCCCACGCATTTCCAAGTGTTTCCTCGGATCCTTGTCTAAAATTTGCAATTTCGACCTTTAATTCCAAATTCCTACCTGGAGTGAAATATTGTTTTAGAAACTCAGTTTGAATGTCGTGCCAGCTTGTCAACGAATGGTGTGGGAGCGACATAAACCAGTCTCTAGCCCTTCCTTTCAATGAAAAAGGAAACATTGACATCCTTGTCAACTCACGATGAGCACCTTGGCTCTTGGCAGTGTTGCACAATTCTTCAAAAAGATATAGGTGATGATGCGGATCTTCGTCATCTTCACCAAGAAATTGAGCTCGTGTGTCAATCAAACCAAAAAGGTGGGATTTTATTTCAAAGTTATTTGCTCCATCATTAGGTAAACGAATTGGATTGTTAGTTTCATTTCTTCTCAAAGTCTGATCACAAATCGGTCTTGGGTTTGGTGGGTTATTATGATGATTATTCTGATTTCGGTTCTGGTTATTCCGATTATTGGGATTCTGGTTATTGAGATGTGGTGGTGGTGGAGGATTTTGTAACGGTAGATTAAGATTATTGAGGTTTTGTCCATGTCCTTGGGCATGAACAAGCCCTTGTTCAGGTGGTGTTTCTTCACTGGCCTCGGCCATTCCCGTACCTCGAGTTGATGATTCCTGGGGAGATACACCTCCAAGATGTCCTTGGCTGGTTTGGCCACGTCGATTTTCTCCTCTTAACTGTCTTTCGTAAGTATTTATATCGGGCTTATAAGGAGTAAGTGGGGCCTTACCGCTTCGGGTCATCAACTACAAAAATAGAAAATAACACGAAAACAGTAAAAGTGGCTACTTACCAATGAGGTAAGTACCAAAAAAAAAAAAAAACAAAAGTAGAAATGAGATTACGAAAAGTGTTGACTTATTCTCAAGAGTTTTGAGCTAATGCAAGTAGTAACCATAGACATAATAAATTAACGTCGCTTTCCCCGGCAACGGCGCCAAAAACTTGATCGGCTAAAACTGGGTGTCCAATCTTACCGGCAGTGTACCGGGTCGAATTGTAGTCTAGTCTGGTGAATCGAGATCGTATCCCTCAGGGAAAATGAAAATGTAATTTAAAATGTAGTTAAACACTAGTTAGCTATTATTATCTTGATCTAAGTCGCAATTCTTACTAATTAGAGTTATTCATATGCTAAATAAGTAGATATTTATATAGATATAGATACCAATATAATAGATAAAAAAGAACTAACCAAGACAATGTAATTGAATTATGATCTCTTTTAGTTCAATGGATGTGATCAAACTTCTTGTTTTAAAGTGTCATTAATTATGTGAAACGGTATACTCCTCAGCTAACAAATTCCCCTCATACGAGTGCACTAATTCGTTCTATGCCTCCTCCTTGGTAAAACCGTAATTAAACCTAATGATTTGACATGATAATCTCTCGAGTATAAATATTCTATCCCTGGATAAGAAAGAGGGTTCCGTTTGTCGACGGCCAATTTTACCTTCCAGTCTTTCTACCCTTTTCTCATACCCTAACGTCTCTGGTCAGTTCATGATTAGGTTATGGTTCTGTCCATACTGGTTAATTACGTCAATACAGACTATCAATTAGTTCAAGTAGAAAGAGATTCATCATATTCAATTTTTAATCATATTTTAGTATAGTCATCATCCATTTCCCTAAAAGAGAGACATATTTTAATTACATGTCTTGGCTAGTTGTATAATTAGCCTACATACATTATTACTATTATATAAAATTGTACAAAAACAACAAAGATAATAACCATAGAATATTACCGATTACAATTGTTGAAGAGCTTCGTCCTCTGAATGTAACAACAGTGATGAAATCAACAATCTTCAATAATTATTCTAGCTATTACAAAATTACTACTACTAATTTTATGGCAGAATGCCTACTGAAATAATATTTACAGAGAGTAGATAAGAAATTATGTTAGAGATATATATATTGGTACGGTTTTTTCTCACTTCATAAATGAGGTATTTATAGGCTGTGATTTCAGGTCCGGCGTACGCCGAGACTGATCCGGCGTGCGCCGGGTTAACTGAATTCGAGTGCTCTGTGTTAGACGCACATGGGGTAACATGGGTTAATTATCGAATAATCCGGCGTGGACCGGCTTGATCCGGCCTGCGCCGGGTTTGTCTGCCACTTGATCAGATTATTATAATTTGATTCCGATTCTTCTACTTTGTATCACATAATACCTGCATAATTCAAAAAACAACAAAACCACAGGTAAATCTGATAACAAAAGTTATAATTTGTATTAAGTTATCTATTTATACTTATTAGATTTTTTATATGTTATTTCACTATCTTTTAAGATATTTAGATAAAATTAATCAATAATATGTATAAAATGCGATAAATATTTGTTATAAATTTAACATATATCAAGGCACCACCCTTCCTCTCCTCCAGCATCCGAACAATATTAAAGTCTCCCCCTAAAAGCCATGGTCGAGTACTAACATCTGCTCGAGCCTTAACTGTGTGCCAAAGAGGGGTACGAGATTGACGAGAATGCTTCGCATAAATGCCAGAAACCAAAAACATATCACCATTCTGATCCGTGACCTCAGCCGTACACATTTGATCACAATCCGTGGACAACGAGCAAGTAACCCCAGACCAGAAAAACCAAATTTTTCCTCGCAATAGAGATTGAGAGAAGTCAAATCCTAGATTAAGCCGAATGGTGGAACAAAAATTAGCAGAACACAAGGGTTCAATCAACACTAAAATTTTAACATTATTACGTCTACAAATATTCTTGAGACAAGTTTGAGAAGAGACATTACCAATACGTCGAACATTCCAAAATAAAACGTTGATCGGACTAAACATTGGAAGATCGGAGTTGATAAGCTTGAGACGGGGCTGAATCCGAAGTATTTGTCGATTTACCTTTTTTCCTCCGCTTTTTATCCGTAACGATGGTCACAGAGGGACCATCCGATTTGTTCCCCTCAGGAGGTTGGTCCTCACTTACTACCACAGCCGTGTCAATGGCCTCTCCATCAGTCATCTGGTTATCATCAGAAGGAGGGCCAGGAAGATCAGTGGAGGGTGGAACCGGCTGATCCTGCAAAGGACACGGCTCCAACTGTAAAATATCAAGTTACATCAAGTAAAGACTTCAAGATGGTGATCATTTCATCCTGATCAAGCTGTTGAAGCTGAATCACTTACTTGATTCAAACTTTCTTTTACAAGAAACCTGCTGAAGACAGAGAAGCATCTTTTGGGTGTCAAGGACTGTTTGTGGTGGAGCTGGTGAAAAGGCAATCCTACCCTTCAAGGACCAGTGGAAGACTTTGAAGCAGCAATCCTACCTGTTTCTAGTTTTCAGTTTGTGAAGCCATAGTCATTGGTGAAGGACAAACAGTTTAGGGATTTTTGTAACAGCCACCTCAAAGATCTCTAGTGAATTTCCTCCAACATCACAGGAGAAGAGTGGACTGACAGGATTACAGCATCTGGAACCACTATACACTACAACATTTTTTGCTTTTTACGACGCAAAATAAATGCCGCAAAATAGAAAATAAGCGCCGTAAAAAGTAATCCCGGCACATAAAACGGCGGTTATCTAAGTGTCGTCAAAACTGGCGTCGGCAATGTTTTGCAGCACTTTGTTCTTTTGCCGGGATGCTTCTGCGGCAATTATATGGCACATAGTCAAAGTGACACATCTTATATTTGTGGCACTTTGCTGGCGCTTTTCTAATGTGTCAGAATGTTTTATGACCGTTTTCCGGCACTTAATTAATGTGACGGACATAGCTTTGTGGCAGTTTAACGACTCTTATTTTAATTGTCACACGTAATTTGTGGCAAATTTCCTGACACTTTTTATTTAAAGGGGCACATGTTTGTGGCACTATACTGGCATTCGTTAAATTTGACGTGGTTTTTTAAATGGTAATTTACCGGCACTAATTTTTATTGCCGTGAATCTCACAACATTTGTATTGCACATTGTATGGCACATATTGAAAATCTCGACATTTATATGTTTGCCGGAAAAGTATTAACAGTCTTTCTTGTGCATTTTATTAAAGTAACTGAATTGTTGCCATGCTTAAGTCAGTTTATACAACTGAAGTATAAGTATTCTTACATGACATATATTTATATTAATAATCCATATTTGAACAAAGACATAGAAGGAAATAAAATTATTCAAAATATTGAACATATAAGTTGAGGTCGAAATAAAAGGAAATGAAAACTAAACACTGAAGAACGATTGTTTTACAAGCACTCAATCCATCAATAGTTTGTATTTAACTAGAAAAACGAAAACGATGTTTAAAAGCTTAATGTGTTCAATACTCAAAAGAAGCGAATATTTTCCTCCTGAAAAAGAACAAAGGTCTAGTCTCTTTAACTTTCAATCCAATAACATGAATATGCCCTGCAAAAGGTAAATTAAATGGTATGAAAAGTTGTGTAATTGATTACAAAACCATAGTAACATGTATGATATGCATGTATATTTTACCTTTTTCATACGCAACTCTTTCGTCATTTTTTCCACTTCATTGCTCTATTCTGCATCTATTGAGAAGAAAACAAACAATAGTTCACGACAGCACATATACAAGTCTTTTCTTGTATCAACAAAATATAATTTTATGAAATATCAGCAAAAGAATGTCAAGGAATTTTATAAATAATCAAAACAAATTACAAGTGAGCTTAACATTTGAGATATAATGTGGTCATGCATTCGACTATCAAAACAAGAAATAAAATAAATTGGGAAATAAAAATCACGTTGCAATTTGTTTTAATTACAACATACTTTAAAATTTTCCCAAACTCAAAATAAATCAACAGAACAATTTGATGCAATTTAATCCTTAACATTTCACTACTGAAGCAACTTAAACATTATTTCTATACATATTGTAATACATCCATCACTTTACAATCTCATTGGCATAAGACTAATGGACAACTAATACACCATGTATGTTAAATGAGGGGTTACCAGTAATTTATAGAAACATATAGTGCGTTATAAAATAACAAAACTTTACCCCAACAATGAAACTAGAATAAAGCATATACAAAATTATAGAGACTAATAAAGAGGTACAACCACCTAATCAAACCCAAAACATAAGTATGTGCATGCAAATTTTAATTGTCTAAAATTATACCTCTTCACCCGCATATTTTGTTAGATATCCTTTAACTCCAACTTCAATCTAGATTGATAATAAATTAGGCAAAGACTTTATAGAATGGGTCTTGGGTACCAGGAGCTTGACTCCGAAGTACTCTTGTTGGTAGAAAAACTCCTTCATTTTTTTTGCATAGGCGATGTCATATTTCCAACCACCTAATGGACAACGCCAAGATTCAATAAATATACAAGTATGTGTTGAATACATTAAACGTAGTCATATTGTAAAAATGGATGTTAGTACGTCTTCCAATGGTAACATGATGATAAAATGTATATGGTACTCATTATAAGAAAATTATGAAATAATCAATCACCTAATAGAATAAAAAGAAAAATGAATAAGATTCATGCAAGTCAACATTAATAGCATTTACCGAAAGAAAAAAAAAACTGAATGCACATACATGCTTGATCACTTGGGTACCAATAGGTCAACTAGAAATATCTTCGGTTGATAGACAATCAATAACTGATGGCCTTTTCAAATCATAGAAAAATGACAATTTATTTTAGCTTTTGGTCGGATGAGTATGGAAGTATTAGAGGCAAATGTCATTACCGCACACTCTATTGAATCGTATATTCATATTTAACACATTATCCAGTAAGGAAATTTCATATCAAATAAAAAAACATGAATTTGCTCACGTCCAAAAACACAAAACAAAACATGAATTTGCTCAATTTGATGTCAAGGCGGCTAAGACTAATGTTGATAGTTTCCTTTCTCGTTGCCTTTTTTTTCTGATTAGCTAAACTCACTTCAAAGTATAACCACAGCCATGTGAAATCAAGATATTAATTAAAGAATGCACCGGTATGTAAAAAACATGACTTGATATTGAACTTTACACCATTCTTTCATGGAGTCATAAAATGAAAAGTAGCGACTAAAAAAAGCACGTTTTGAGTGTTGAAATAGTCCCAAATCAAATAGTGCCTCCTGAATATGTATTTTGTATCCTTTGTGTGTGTATGTTTGTGGATCATTAAAACATAATCTAATAAACATATTTCTAAATTGAGAGCTGTGAATATAGCAGCCTATTATATGTATAGAGTTTTGTTTCTCAATCCTTTATTGCTTTATAGACGAGACAGGTGGAAAAAAGGTTTTGTTTTAGCACAGAGAAATTTGTTTACAATATTTACAAGGTAATTTTGATGCCGTAGTATTATCTAATTTTATTATCAAATCATATTTGTGAATATGGAACCTGCTACCCCAAGTGTTGGCATGAAATATTAATAAAATAAAACAAAAAACAAAAAAAACGAAGGAAAAAAAAAACTGGAAATTACTGGAAAAAAAACTCCCACCTTTTATCAATTCCAAACTAAATAAGAATATAAACATTTCAGTATCATTAGATGTGGTAAAACGGCAATGAATTTTTAATTTTTTTTTCATGGATTCAACTTTAAATGACAAAAATATAAAGCATATTTTGTTCATATACATTGAATCAAAGATCAAATCAAATTAAACCAACGGAACTTACCTTAATGAAGGTAAAACACAATTCACCTTTGAGAATGAACGGGTTTAAGAAGGAACGGGTCTGATTTTCCAGTTATATGCAACAATTGTTGGATTTTTTTCATAGAATCGTGCTTTGGAGGGGAGTGTGGAACGTGATAATCTCTGTATCCTGCTTTCAAGAAATTCAAAAAATACTTATTCTGTTTTCAACCAACTTGACTTATCATTTAAATGTTGATTTTTTTATGAGAAGAGTTTAATCCTTAATGAAAACTTGTGTTTTAAATTTTGATGGGTAAAAAAAGTGGGAAAATTTGGTGGGAGAAAAGGAGCTAAAAAAGAAAGGAAAAAAATGCTATGTGAGGTCCACGTTCTTTTTGTACTATATCTTGTCATTTTGCGTTTGAATTTTTATTTTTTATATTTTTGTGAAAAAAGAACGTGTCTTCCTAAAAACATGTAGTACGTGATTTTTTTTTAAAAAAAAATTTAAAGCTATTTTTGTTTTTAAATCATCATTTTTTTATTTATTTCTTTATTCAACAAAATTCATGGTGCCATATTAACTTATGCTCATTTTAAAAAAAAAAAAAAAAAAACAACTTATTCTTAAAAAAAATATAGCTGTCTTTCTAAATCACTTACGCTTTGAAAATATTGTGATCGTAATAATATTGATAACATTAATGTTTTCTTCTTTATAAAATTATTACACTTATATTAGCAATAACGATACACACACACACACACACACACATATATATATATATATATATATATATATATATATATATGTGACACATGCACACCCTCACAACAATCATTCGCGTACATCTGACCCTTGAACAGATCTTCGGCGCATGGTTCAATAAATGATTGAACCGCCAATTCGAGGGTTTTGGTCGGTGCCCCAATGCTTCATTATAAATAGCGTGGTTGATGAACCAATGACTTGATGTTCAAGTTGAAGTTCACGTCGTTTGTCAGGATATTTTTTTGTCACACACTTGAAAATCAGTTTCTTTTATAAGTAATTAATCGAATCGAACTTGAAATAGTTTGGTGTTTGTAATCGAATTGAATTTCAATTAACATCAAGTTGGTAATTGGTCATCATATTGTAGTAAGTATTGATTATAAGTGGTTGAAATAGGATAATGTGTCAAATAGGATAATGTGTCAGAGGATTTATTGTAATGTCATATGTGTATTTCTGTAAAAATTCTCACATCTTTGTAACTGTATTTCAGTCTTTTTGAATTTATTTACTTTTTCCCTTATTTTAGGTTTTCTTTTCCCTCAAGA
Organism: Gentiana dahurica var. dahurica; assembly: GCA_024500145.1. Lineage (NCBI taxonomy): Eukaryota > Viridiplantae > Streptophyta > Magnoliopsida > Gentianales > Gentianaceae > Gentiana > Gentiana dahurica. The sequence goes on from CM044908.1 coordinate 5,802,987, forward strand.
CTTTGAAAACCTACTTATGGTGATAAAAGACTATAAATAGGACCCTAGGTAGCCTTAGGCATCAAAAAAATCACGTTTTGGAAGTTCTGTGATCTTTTGGCTCGTTGAACCAAAAACCCTCCTCGGTTAAGCGACCCAATGGTGCAATAGACGTGTCTTAGACAGCCCAGGACATGTCCCAGACAACCCATACGTGTTCCAGAGCATGTCCAAGATCAACCAAGACACTAAACCGAGCACTATCCTCGGTTAAGCAACCCAGTTTTGGAGTTGCTCATTTTCGATCGGTTGAGTTTGTGATTGCAGATCAGGGTGCTAGTTTGAAGAGCTTTCAAATCCAGGAGTAGTTTTGAATATCGTTTCATCTCAAGAAGGTTATAATCATGAAACCTTAGTTTTATTTGTAGTTCTACTCTTGAATTTGTTAGAATTCGTAGTTTTAATGTTAGGGTTTTATTCGTTATTGGTAGATTCATTAGAGTTTGAAGGTTGACCGTTGTTTAATCATTGTTTGGCTTGTTTTTGTTACGTTTAGGAGGTAAGGAGTTTTTCTAATCAAAAGTATCCATTTTGGCTTTAAAGATTATGGTTTTAATATGTTTCAATATTGTTTCTGTAAATTGGCACGAATCTGGACATGTTATGTGTTTTAGGACATGATGCCGGACTAGTCTTAGGGAATAAATTGAATCTGGGATTCACTGGCTCACTAAACCGAGGGCATCTCTCAGTTAAGCGTCCAAGAAAAAGCCTCATATTGGCTTTTCTGGTTGTTTGGCTTTCTGGTTCTTCTATGAGGCCAGCAATGCTTTCAGAAAGTCATCTGGGTTCCTGGATGATTTTCTGGGCTTTGTTTTCACATGCTTAGTGGAGATAGGGTTGTAGTATGATGTGGTTATGGACTTTGCATGTTTCGCAGGTTAGACATGGATTTTAGTATGGATTTATGTGCTTTACGTGCTCTTATTTGCTTTACATGTTATCAAATTACTTAATTAGCAGGGTATTCGTTAATAAGCACGAATAGATGGCGGTCACCAACCGAAACCGTGACCAAACCATCTGTTCATCAACCGGCCGGTCACCAACCAAACCGTAAATTTTGCGGTTCAGTCAATGTTTACGTATGGTTGATGTTTATATCATTGAAATACATGATATATGACATTACAATAAATCATTTATCTTTTATCCCTTTTAAACGCATTTACCCCCTGTAACCCATACTTACTATAATTCGATGACCAAATACAAACTTGATGTTAATTGAAATTCAATTCAATTACAAACACCAAATTGATATTATCTGTATTTTTATTTGATTAATTATTTATACATAAACTATTTTAAGTGTGTGAAATAATACAATATTATTTGATCAATAAACTGAACCGTGATCTGAACTGTAGTTAAAACATGACCAAACCGATTGTTCATAAAGTGGTGGATCACCTACCAAAACCGTCAAACTGGCAATTTGATCAATTTTTTTAGTATAGTTGATGTTTATATAATTAAAATACACATATGTCATTACAATAAATCTTTTACCCACTTCTCCCTTTAACCATTGTAATACTTTTTTTAAAATAAATTTATGACCAAATAACAAGTTGATGTTAATTAAGTTCCTTCGATTACAAACACAAAATTATATTATTTTAAGTTTGATTCAGTAATTAAATAATTTTTTTAGGTGTTTGAATATAAATAATATTAGTTGAACTATGACTTGAAACGTGAAACGTAACGTATCGAACCGTGACCGAATCGTCTGTTCATGAACCAATGGGCCACCGACCAAAAATGTCATCAAATTGAACTTAAAATAATATCCCGAAAAACGAAAGACGTAAATAAGTATGAATTATAGGGGATAAAAATGGATAATGGATAAAAGAGTTATTGTAATGTCATATTTGTATATTAATGATATAAACATCAACTATAATAACAAAATCGACTACAGCACCAGTTTGCCGGTTTTGATGGACACAAAAATTAATATTTGATAGATAGAAAACAAAAGGCTATGATTGACCGTATAGATGGTGCATATCCATAAGAAGGAGAAACGTATTATCTTAGATTTCTACTTAGTCATGTTAGAGGACGAATATAATTTGAAGATTTACTAAAGGTAAACAACAATAATGACACCAAATTCATAGAAGCTATAGAGAAAAGAAGTTTATTAGAGTCCGACCATAGCATCTCGGAATGCTTAAATAAAGCTATTGCCTTTCAAATGCCTAATACATTAAGAAGATTGTTTGCAACTCTATTAGTCTACTTATTATCAAGAAGAGTTTATCAACACTTTGACACCAAATAGAATGCCTCCTCAAAAATTAGTGTTGAAAAAGTATTCACTAATATGTTGTTAGGGAACTTAGATCCAACAGAAGGATTATGCAATGCTACAAGGATGATATGTAAAGGGCTCATAGGAAGTACTTAGCAAGATTAAGAATCTAAAATATAATTAAATCTTACAACGAAAGGTTCATAATATATTAAGTTATCTTTGTGAGACCGACTCAATCTTTAGGGTTCACTTCATGCTCATCAACATGTCGTGATTATTGGTTTGTAGCGTAGCTTATCTTTGTTACATCATCATTCAAGGGCACTACGCATGGTGCAACTCACCATAAAGTATCTGTGTGCAACATATTGGCGGATCACACCAATATCAACGGGTGAAAACCTGATAGTGTACACGCTCGGTGCAGTCCCTCCGTACGTATGGTCTCGGACTTACGGGGTGGTGTTCCTCCGTACGTAGGGTCCAAAGACTTACGAAGTTATTCACTTTATCCGAACACCCACACATCGCGATATAGACTTGTGCCTTACCAAGAATGTTACGATGTTTAGTCTTTTAACTACACACGTACGTCTGTTATTAATTGTTAACTAGCCACATAAGTATTTTCAAGTAAGCTCCCTCACCTCTACTACTCTCTTTCCTAGACCACAAGACACGGACAAGGCCTAGCACATACACAAACACAGAGGAATGCTAAAACTTATAATGGGCCTGGCCCAGTTACCAACAACCCGGCCCAGTGGCCCCATATATCATCAACAACTACAAGGTAGCTTACAACATATGATGCCCAAAATGAAAGTTAAACAAAAAATCTTACAAAGCCTTAAAGAAAGTACGACGCTTGTCTTGATATTGAAATAACAACACAGTTTGATACATCTTATAATAAATGAAACGGAAAACATCAAGTGAATCTTGGACTCAAACATCGTCCCCAAAGTCATCATCCATGACATTCTCAACCTGTTCGTCTTCTCACCACAAAAACATGCAACAAAACATGAAATGGAGGTAAGTAAAAAGTACTTAGCAAGATTAAGAAGCTAAAATATAATTAAATCTTACAACGAAAGGTTCATAATTTATTAAGTTATCTTTGTGAGACAGACTCAAACTTTAGGGATCACTTCATGCTCATCAACATGTCATGATTATTGGTTTGTAGCATAGCTTATCTTTGTTACATCATCATTCAAGGGCACTACGCTTGGTGCTACTCACCATAAAGTATCTGTGTGCAACATATTGGCGGATCACACCAATATCAACGGGTGAAAACTTGATAGTGTACACGCTCGGTGCAGTCCCTCTGTACATAGGGTCTCGGACTTACGGGGTGGTGTTCCTCCGTACGTAGGGTCCAAAGACTTACGAAGTTATCCACTTTATCCGAACGCCACACATCGCGATCTAGACTTGTGCCTTACCAAGAATTTTACGATGATTAGTCTTTTAACTACACACGTACGTCTGTTATTAATTGTTAACTAGCCACATAAGTATTTTCAAGTAAGCTCCCTCACCTCTACTACTCTCTTTCCTAGACCACAAGACCCGGACAAGGCCTAGCACATACACAAACACTGAGGAATGCTAAAACTTATAATGGGCCTGGCCCAGTTACAAACAACCCGGCCCAGTGGGCCCATATATCATCAACAACAACAAGGTAGCTTACAACATACGATGCCCAAAATGAAAGTTAAACAACAAATCTTACAAAGCCTTAAAGAAAGTAGGACGCTTGTCTTGATATTGAAATAACAACATAGTTTGATACATCTTATAATAAATGAAATATAAAACATCAAGTGAAACTTGGACTTAAACATCGTCCCCAAAGTCATCATCCATCACATGCTCAACCTGTTCGTCTTCTCACCCCAAAAACATGCAACAAAACATGAAATTGAAGTAAGTAAAATGTACTTAGCAAGATTAAGAAGCTAAAATATAATTAAATCTTACAACGAAAGGTTCATATTTTATTAAGTTATCTTTGTGAGACCGACTAAAACTTTAGGGATCACTTCATGCTCATCTACATGTCATGATTATTGGTTTGTAGCATAGCTTATCTTTTTTACATCATCATTCAAGGGCACTACGCATGGTGCAACTCACCATAAAGTATCCGTGTGCAACATATTGGCGGATCACACCAATATCAACGGGTGAAAACCTGATAGTGTACACGCTCGGTGCAGTCCCTCCGTACGTAGGGTCTCGGACTTACGGGGTGTTGTTCCTCCGTACGTGGGGTCCAAAGACTTACGAAGTTATCCACTTTATCCGAACGCCCACACATCGCGATCTAGACTTGTGCCTTACCAAGAATTTTACGATGATTAGTCTTTTAACTACACACGTACGTCTGTTATTAATTGTTAACTAGCCACATAAGTATTTTCAAGTAAGCTCCCTCAACTCTACTACTCTCTTTCCTAGACCACAAGACACGGACAAGGCCTAGCACATACACAAACACAGAGGAATGCTAAAACTTATAATGGGCCTGGACCAGTTACAAACAACCCGGCCCAGTGGGCCCATATATCATCAACAACAACACGGTAGCTTACAACATACGATGCCCAAAATGAAAGTTAAACAACAAATCTTACAAAGCCTTAAAGAAAGTACGACGCTTGTCTTGATATTGAAATAACAACATAGTTTGATACATCTTATATTAAATGAAATATAAAACATCAAGTGAAACTTAGACTTAAACATCGTCCCCAAAGTCATCATCCATCACATGCTCAACCTGTTCGTCTTCTCACCCCAAAAACATGCAACAAAACATGAAATTGAGGTAAGTAAAAAGTACTTAGCAAGATTAAGAAGCTAAAATATAATTAAATCTTACAACGAAAGGTTCATAATTTATTAAGTTATCTTTGTGAGACCGACTCAAACTTTAGGGATCACTTCATGCTCATCAACATGTCATGATTATTGGTTTATTGCGTAGCTTATCTGTGTTACATCATCATTCAAGGGCACTACGCTTGGTGCTACTCACCATAAAGTGTCCGTCCGCAACATATTGGGGGATCACACCAATATCCACGGGGGAAAACCCGATAGTGTACACGCTCGGTGCAGTCCCTCCGTACGTAGGGTCTCGGACTTACAGGGTGGTGTTCCTCCGTACGTAGGGTCCAAAGACTTACGAAGTTATCCACTTTATCCGAACACCCACACATCGCGATATAGACTTGTGCCTTACCATAGTATATTACGATGATTAGTCTTTTAACTACAAACGTACGTCTGTTATTAATTGTTAACAAGCCACCTAAGTATTTTCACGTAAGCTCCCTCACCTCTACTACTCTCTTTCCTAGACCACAAGACACGGCCAAGGCCTAGCACATACACAAACATTGAGGAATGCTAAAACTTATAATGGGCCTGGACCAGTTACAAACAACCCGGCCCAGTGGGCCCATATATCATCAACAACAACAAGGTAGCTTACAACATACGATGCCCAAAATGAAAGTTAAACAAAAAATCTTACAAAGCCTTAAAGAAAGTACGACGCTTGTCTTGATATTGAAATAACAACATAGTTTGATACATCTTATAATAAATGAAATATAAAACATCAAGTGAAACTTGGACTTAAACATCGTCCCCAAAGTCATCATCCATCACATGCTCAACCTGTTCGTCTTCTCACCCCAAAAACATGCAACAAAACATGAAATTGAGGTAAGTAAAAAGTACTTAGCAAGATTAAGAAGCTAAAATATAATTAAATCTTACAACAAAAGGTTCATAATTTATTAAGTTATCTTTGTGAGACCGGCTCAAACTTTAGGGATCACTTCATGCTCATCAACATGTCATGATTATTGGTTTTTAGCATAGCTTATCTTTGATACATCATCATTCAAGGGCACTACGCATGGTGCAACTCACCATAAAGTATCTGTGTGCAACATATTGGCGGATATATGGGCCCACTGGGCCAGGTTGTTTGTAACTGGTCCAGGCCCATTATAAGTTTTAGCATTCCTCTGTGTTTGTGTATGTGCTAGGCCTTGTCCGTTTCTTGTGGTCTAGGAAAGAGAGTAGTAGAGGTGAGGGAGCTTACGTGAAAATACTTAGGTGGCTAGTTAACAATTAATAACAGACATAATTTATTAAGTTATCTTTGTGAGACCGACTCAAACTTTAGGGATCACTTCATGCTCATCAACATGTCATGATTATGGGTTTGTAGCATAGCTTATCTTTATTACATCATCATTCAAGGGCACTACGCTTGGTGCTACTCACCATAAAGTATCTGTGTGCAACATATTGGCGGATCACACCAATATCAACGGGTGAAAACCTGATAGTGTACACGCTCGGTGCAGTCGCTTGTCTTGATATTGAAATAACAACATAGTTTGATACATCTTATAATAAATGAAACGGAAAACATCACGTGTAACTTGGACTCAAACATCGTCCCCAAAGTCATCATCCATGACATTCTCAACCTGTTCGTCTTCTCACCCCAAACGTACGGAGGAACCCCACCCCGTAAGTCCGAGACCCTACGTACGGAGGGACTGCACCGAGCGTGTACACTATGGGGTTTTCCCCAATTGATATTGGTGTGATCCGCCAATATGTTGCACACAGATACTTTATGGTGAGTAGCTATTTTAGATTCTTAATCTTGCTATGTACTTTTTACTTACCTCAATTTCATGTTTTGTTGCATGTTTTTGGGGTGAGAAGACGAACAGGTTGAGAATGTCATGGATGATGACTTTGGGGACGATGTTTAAGTCCAAGTTTCACTTAATGTTTTCTGTTTCATTTATTATAAGATGTATCAAACTATGTTGTTATTTCAATATCAAGACAAGCGTCGTACTTTCTTTAAGGCTTTGTAAGATTTGTTGTTTAACTTTCATTTTGGGCATCGTATGTTGTAAGCTACCTTGTTGTTGTTGATGATATATGGGCCCACTGGGCCGGGTTGTTTGTAACTGGGCCAGGCCCATTATAAATGTTATCATACCTCAATGTTTGTGTATGTGCTAGGCCTTGTCCGTGTCTTGTGGTCTAGGAAAGAGAGTAGTAGAGGTGAGGGAGCTTACTTGAAAATACTTATGTGGCTAGTTAACAATTAATAACAGACGTACGTTTGTAGTTAAAAGACTAATCATCGTAATATTCTTGGTAAGGCACAAGTCTAGATCGCGATGTGTGGGCGTTCAGATAAAGTGGATAACTTCGTAAGTCTTTGGACCCTACGTACGGAGGAACACCACCCCGTAAGTCCGAGACCCTACGTACAGAGGGACTGCACCGAGCGTGTACACTATCAGGCTTTCACCCGTTAATATTGGTGTGATCCGCCAATATGTTGCACACGGATACTTTATGGTGAGTAGCACCAAGCGTAGTGCCCTTGAATGATGATGTAACAAAGATAAGCTACGCTATAAACCAATAATCATGACATGTTGATGAGCATGAAGTGAACCCTAAACAACATACACAAACGCTATAAACCAATAATCATGACATGTTGATGAGCATGAAGTGATCCCTAAAGTTTGAGTCGGTCTCACAAAGATAAATTAATAAATTATGAACCTTTCGTTGTAAGATTTAATTATATTTTAGCTTCTTAATCTTGCTAAGTACTTTTTACATGTGATGGATGATGACTTTGGGGACGATATATTGTTTGTAACTTATCTTTGTTACATCATCATTCAAGGGCACTACGCTTGGTGCTACTCACCATAAACTATATGTGTGCAACATATTGGCGGATCACACCAATATCCATTGGGGAAAACCCCATACTATACACGCTCGGTGCAGTCCCTCCGTACGTAGGGTCTCGGATTTACGGGGTGGTGTTCCTCCGTACGTAGGGTCCAAAGACTTACGAAGTTATCCACTTTATCCGAACACCCACACATCGCGATATAGACTTGTGCCTTACCAAGAATATTACGATGTTTAGTCTTTTAGCTACACACGTACGTTTGTTATTAATTGTTAACTAGTACGGAGGGACTGCACCGAGCGTGTACACTATGGGGTTTTCCCCAATGGATATTGGTGTGTCCCGCCAATATGTTGCACACAGATACTTTATGTTGAGTAGCACCATGCGTAGTGCCCTTGAATGCTCCGTAAGTATCTTGTATGTAACACGGACAAGGCCTAGCACATAGCCCGATCCATCATCTTAGTGAGACTATGCTATCCACGCTATTAATAAATACTTACTTAATGTGCAATTTCTCTGTACTTATTGTCACAAAGACTTTATACCCATCGCGTGTTTCGTTGTAACTACACCAATATCAAAACATATTAAGTTACAAACCTAACTTTAGGGTTCATGATGATGTAACGAAAGGTTCATGCTAAAACTCATAATGGGCCTGGACCAGTTACAAACAACCCGGCCCAGTGGGCCCATATATCATCAACAACTACAAGGTAGCATACAACATACGATGCCCAAAATGAAAGTTAAACAACAAATCTTACAAAGCCTTAAAGAAAGTACGACGCTTGTCTTGATATTGAAATAACAACATAGTTTGATACATCTTATAATAAATGAAATATAAAACATCAAGTGAAACTTGGACTTAAACATCGTCCCCAAAGTCATCATCCATCACATGCTCAACCTGTTCGTCTTCTCACCCCAAAAACATGCAACAAAACATGAAATTGAGGTAAGTAAAAAGTTCTTAGCAAGATTAAGAAGCTAAAATATAATTAAATCTTACAACGAAAGGTTCATAATTTATTAAGTTATCTTTGTGAGACCGACTCAAACTTTAGGGTTCACTTCATGCTCATCAACATGTCATGATTATTGGTTTGTAGCATAGCTTATCTTTGTTACATCATCATTCAAGGGCACTACGCTTGGTGCAACTCACCATAAAGTATCTGTGTGCAACATATTGGCGGATCACACCAATATCAACGGGTGAAAACCTAATAGTGTACACGCTCGGTGCAGTCCCTCCGTACGTAGGGTCTCGGACTTACGGGGTGGTGTTCCTCCGTACGTAGGGTCCAAAGACTTACGAAGTTATCCACTTTATCCGAACACCCACACATCGCGATATAGACTTGTGCCTTACCAAGAATATTACGATGATTAGTCTTTTAACTACAAACGTACGTCTGTTATTAATTGTTAACTAGCCACATAAGTATTTTCAAGTAAGCTACCTCACCTCTACTACTCTATTTCCTAGACCACAAGACACGGACAAGGCCTAGCACATACACAAACACAGAGGAATGCTAAAACTTATAATGGGCCTGGACCAGTTACAAACAACCCGGCCCAGTGGGCCCATATATAATCAACAACAACAAGGTAGCTTACAACATACGATGCCCAAAACGAAAGTAAAACAACAAATCTTACAAAGCCTTAAAGAAAGTACGACGCTTGTCTTGATATTGAAATAACAACATAGTTTGATACATCTTATAATAAATGAAAGTTTGAGTCGGTCTCACAAAGGAGTCGGTCTCACAAAGACTTACGAAGTTATCCACTTTATCCGAACACCCACACATCGTGATATAGACTTGTGCCTTACCAAGAATATTACGATGATTAGTCTTTTAACTACAAACGTACGTTTGTTATTAATTGTTAACTAGCCACCTAAGTATTTTCACGTAAGCTCCCTCACCTCTACTACTCCCTTTCCTAGACCACAAGACACGGACAAGGCCTAGCACATACACAAACATTGAGGTATGATAACATTTATAATGGGCCTGGCCCAGTTACAAACAACCCGGCCCAGTGGCCCCATATATCATCAACAACTACAAGGTAGCTTACAACATACGATGCCCAAAACGAAAGTAAAACAACAAATCTTACAAAGCCTTAGAGAAAGTACGACGCTTGTCTTGATATTGAAATAACAACATAGTTTGATACATCTTATAATAAATGAAACGGAAAACATCAAGTGAAACTTGGACTCAAACATCGTCCCCAAAGTCATCATCCATCACATGCTCAACATGTTCGTCTTCTCACCCCAAAAACATGCAACAAAACATGAAATGGAGGTAAGTAAAAAGTACTTAGCAAGATTAAGAATCTAAAATATAATTAAATCTTACAACGAAAGGTTCATAATTTATTAAGTTATCTTTCATGTTTTCTTGCATGTTTTTAGGTGAGAAGACAATGTTGAGCATGTGATGGATGATGACTTTGGAGACGATGTTTGTGTCATAAGATTCACTTGATGTTTTATATTTCATTTATTATAAGATGTATCAAACTATGTTGTTAGTTCAATATCAAGACAAGTCGTACTTTCTTTAAGGCTTTGTAAGATTTGTTGTTTAACTTTCATTTTGGGCATCGTATGTTGTATGCTACCTTGTAGTTGTTGATGATATATGGGCCCACTGGGCTGGGTTGTTTGTAACTGGGCCAGGCCCATTATAAGTTTTAGCATTCCTCTGTGATCCGTTGATAGCATTCATCGTATGTTGTATGCTACCTTGTAGTTGTTGATGATATTTCACCCGTTGATATTGGTGTGATCCGCCAATATGTTGCACACAGATACTTTATGGTGAGTTGCACCATGTGTAGTGCCTGATGTATGATAAAAATATAATCATATTTAATGACTTTTTATATCGTATTTACGATAATATCGTATAAATTCTATAAAAATATATCTAAAAACACATAAAAATCGAAATCATTATAAATAGATATTATCGTTATTATTTTAGTAAAACTTATAGTTTTTATGATCAAAATTACTGTGGCTCGTGTTTTTGACTGTTTCAGGGTTCGTATGATAGAAAACTGAAGAATTAAAACCGAAACAGTACGAAACGGAAGAAAGATATTTTTCAAGATCCGGCCCGAACCGGAAAAACCCAGCCCAAGCCGGAATCTCTCTGCCACCAGCACATGGGAACTGTCAGGAGAGAATCTCCACTGTAGCACCGGCGCGCGCCGGGACTACACCGGCCCGCGCCGGCCTTGACACCCACTCTATAAATACTCCTCATTTGCAGCTTGAGGAGGTTGTACCAATATATATATATCACTTCTATATATATATATATATATATATATTATCTTAATCTAGTATGTAGTTTTGTAAATACCGTAAACGACACTCTGTCGAAATAATACTGTAGTATAAGTATCGTTTTAATACTTAGGAGGTTTATCAAGGCTCGTTGTTGCTAAGGAGTTGCTATTTCCGGAGAATACAGCTCTGACACTACAATTTTAATCTGGTAACTTTTTAATGTATTTATGTTTGTTTGTTGTTATTAGTATTTATATATTAGTTATAATGATATTAGGCTAACTCTATATCTAGCCAAGATATGAAACTAAATTAGTTTATCTTTTTAGGGGAATAGATGATGTCTATGTTAAAATTGAATTAAAATCGATTATAATGAATCTTTTTCTATCTTGTAACGTATTGATAATATTCGGATTGACGTAATTAACCAAGATGAATCGCAACATATAACCTAACGATGAACTGACCGGAGAAGTTAGGATATGAGATAAAGGATAGAAAAACCGGAGGGTAAAAATGGCCGAGTGAAAACGTGACAACGGAATCCTATTTCCTAGCCGGGGGCAGATTTGTCTTGGGAGAGATGAATCTTATTAAATTTGTGTTCACGATCATAATAATGTTAAAATCACAGTTTGATTAAAACTACACCGTTTGTGTTAAATCGATCCGCCTGACAACCGGAGCCTCTTGAATAACATCGGCCGTCTGACAAACGGAATAACCTCTTTTATCCGGGGTAGATTTGTACTCGGTACCTGTTCAGACTAACTAAGATTAGCATGGGGCAGTTGTGGAGATTAAACTGATGACAATTTAACATATGACAATTTCATACACTCGTGTGAGGAGGAGTTGTCTAGCTTAGGAATACACCGATTCATATATAATTGATTCACCTTAAAATAAGGAAAGATCGAGCACATCTATTTCTACTAAAAAGAGATACTGATTCAGTGACATATTCTTGGCTAGTCTTTTATAATATTACTAGTATTTATATCTTATATATTGTATTGGTACCTATATATATTTATATCTATATCTGTTTTAGTTTTATGCATTTATTTACTGTTTTAAGGTTACTAAATAGAAAAAAAAGAAAAATTGCGACTTAGATTGAGTTAATAAAAGCTTCTTGGTGTTTAGCCACACTTTGAATTACCATACGTTTCCCTGAGGATTCGACACCTGACTCACCATACTAGCACTACAGTTTGACCCGATACACTGTCGGTTAAGGACTGGAATAGTACTAGGAAAACCCACGTCAGCTTTCTGGCGCCGTTGCCGGGGACCACGACGCTAATTCATTGTGTTCGAATGGTTTCTACTTATATTAGCTTAAAATTCTCGAGGATAAGTCAACACTCTTCTTATCACATTTCTTTTTATTTCTCGTTGGTACTTACCTTGTAGGTAAGTTACCAATCTTTTTACTTCTGTCTTTATTAAGTTATTTTCTGTTTTCGATAGTTGATGACCAGAAGCAGTAAGGCCCCACTCACTCCTTATAAGCCTGACATAAATACTTACGAAAGGCAGTTAAGAGTAGAGAGAAAACGTGGTCATACTAGTCAGGGAAATCCTGACGTATCATCATCAAATCGAGAAACGAGAATGGCCGAAATCAATAATGAAACACCTGAACAAGGTATTATACATGCCCAAGGACATGGACAAAACCTTAATCAGAATCCACCAATACCAAATAATCAAAATCCTAATAATCAAAACCGGAACCAGAATCATCATAATAATCCTAACCTACCAAACCCGAGACCTATCTGTGATCAAACTTTGAGAATAAATCAGACTAATAATCCAATTCTTTTACCAAATGAAGGAGCGAATAATTTCGAAATAAAATCTCATCTTTTTGGTTTAATTGACACAAGAGCCCAATTTCTAGGAGAAGATGATGAGGATCCACATCATCATCTCTATCTTTTCGAAGAATTGTGTAATACAGCCAAAAGTCAAGGTGCTCATCGTGAATTAACAAGGATGTCAATGTTTCCTTTTTCTTTAAAAGGAAGAGCACGAGATTGGTTTATGTCACTCCCACATCATTCGTTGACAAGTTGGGAGGAGATTCAAACCGAGTTCTTAAAGCAATATTTTACTCCTGGTAGAAATTTGGAGTTAAAGGTCGAAATTTCTAATTTTAGACAAGGATCTGAAGAAACGCTTGGGAATGCTTGGGAGAGATTTAAGAAACTATTAAGAGCTTGTCCCGATCATGGTTATTCCTTAGATATGCAAATCCAACTTTTCTGTCGTAAACTAAGGAAAGACTCACGTGCAGACGTTGATCATGCATGTGGTGGTTCTTTAATGATGAGTGAAGCCCAATTAATTTACGATGCCATAGAAAAGATTTCCAAAAATAACAGAATGTGGGAAACCGGTTCTAGCACAAGAAAAGTAGCATTTGCAGGAGAATGTACATCGAATACGGAAGTTCTAGCACACTTGGAGAATTTAAGTAGGAAATTTGATGGTCTACAATCAAACAAAAATCTAAGTTCAGAAAATAGTATACCCACTGAATACTCAAATCAGGATAATGTGTCATTAGGAGTTGAAGAACCAACATGATATTCAAGGGAGGAGGTAAGTTTTTTACAACAGCATAAGAATTTGAACAACGCGTATTCAAACTCGTTTAGTGCTATTAGAAGAGATCACCCTACTTATCGTTGGTCTGAAAACCCTAGTAAGCAAGGGCAACCACCGTATCCAGTTCAATATAAGAATTCATATAGTAATCAAGTTTATCAAGGAGATACCGCGAATCAGAACCTACAATCATTACCTAGATCGTATCCACAACATACTACTCAAAGTATACCAGTCACTCAAAGTTCAACTCAACCTGAAGGAGTTGATAAATGGGAGAAATTAATGGAAAATATGATGGGTGTAGTTTCTACTCAAGCTAAAAATGTAGAAACTATGATAACTTCTATAGGGACAGTCACTAAGGATATGAGTACGTTAAAAACATCCATGAGTGGACATGATACCAGAATGAGAACTATAGAAGCATCAATAAGGAATATGGAAGACCATTTGAGTAGAGAAGGAGAACGTAAAAACACTAGACCTCCAGGAGGATTACCAAGTAATACTGAAAGAAACCCGAGAGAAGTAAATGCTGTTATTACGAGAAGTAGGAAATATTGTGAAGATACTAGAGCAGAGAACGCAGGAAACAATGAGGTAGAAAATGATTTAGATGGTAATATCATAAAGGAAAAGGACGAACTCGAATTTACTGATGAAGAAAAAGAAATTATCGAAGAATTCTTGAAACAAAATAGTGAAGTTGAACCTGAAAGTAAAAATGAGGAATGGGTAAAAATCCCTAGGATTCTAATAGATCCAACAGATAAAGACCTGAGAACCTTATTTAAGGAACGTGTTAGAGAAAACAATGCTGAAGAAAAGAAGGAAGATATGCCAATAACAGGAAAAATCGATACAGGAGATGTTTCAGAAAAAAAATTGGATGAGAATGAAACATGGCGGACAAGTAATACTCTAAGATTTAAGGAAAAAGGAACAGAGGGTATAACTTCAGAACCTAAGGTTATGGATTTAGAATCTTTACCTTACCCACCTAAGGATCAAATTAGAAAAATAAAAACTGATAAGAAGTATGCTCGTTTCCTTGATACTTTTCGTCATATTCATGTCAATATCCCTGTTATTGAAGCCCTAATCAACATGCCTACCTATGGAAAGTTTCTTAAAGATATCCTATCAAACAAAAAATGGTTAGAAGAATATGAGAATGTATACCTTAATGAAGAATGCTCTGCAATACTTCAACATAAGTTACCTCCTAAACTGAAAGATCCAGGTAGTTTTACCATTCCATGTGAGATTGGAGGGTTTCTGTTTAAAAAGGTACTATGTGATCTAGGAGCAAGTATTAATCTCATGTCTTATGATGATTACAAGAAACTAGGCATAGGAGAGATTACAAATACTTAAATGACCCTTTAGATGGCAGATAGATCGATTAAACATCCTAAGGGAATCATCGAGGACGTGTTGGTTAAGATAGACAAATTTTACTTTCCAGTAGATTTTGTAATAATGGAAATGGAAGAAGGATATTCAGCGCCAATTATTCTAGGTCGTCCATTTCTAGCTACGGGAAGAACATTAATCGATGTTCAAAAAGGAGAACTGATACTACGAGTTAATGAAGATAAAGTTTCCTTCAATATCTTCAAAGCTATGAATCATCCATACAGATCACCAGAATCATGTTCGTTTATAGATAAGATATCTACATTCTGTGATGATCAATTGCAAGATTATGAAGATAAGCTAGAGGAATGTTTAGCATTATCTATCTATAAAGAAGATGAAAATAATACTGAAATGAAAGAAGTAATCCTTTATCTTGATAAGGGACTGTTTTCTAAACATCCGTGGCATAAGTATTTGGAATTAGAACTAGACGGACCAGTTCTAAAACCTTCAGTAGAAGATCCACCGAGGAATCTGGAATTGAAACCACTTCCTACAAATCTTAAGTATGCTTTTCTTGAAAATGATAATCTACTACCAATTATTATTTCATCAACCTTGACTAATGAACGTGAAGATCAATTACTTAGAATGTTAAGAAATAATAAGAAAGCATTTGGATGGACAGTGGCAGATATTCAAGGAATTAGCCCTGAAATATGCGTTCATAAGATCATCCTAAATGAGGGAGCTAAAGCTTGTATTCAGCCGCAACGCCGCCTTAACCCGAATTTACAATCAATTGTTAAGAAAGAGGTCATTAAGCTATTAGAAATGGGGATAATATTTCCCATATCAGATAGTGAATGGGTGAGTCCAACTCAAGTAGTAACAAAGAAAGGAGGTTTCACGATAAAAGAAAATGATAAAAATGAATGGATTCCGACAAGGGAAATTACAGGATATCGAATGTGTATTGATTTTAGAAAACTGAATGAACATACTAAGAAAGATCATCATCCACTTCCATTCATCGTACAAATGTTGGAAAGATTAAGTGGACATAAACATTACTGTTTCTTAGATGGTTATTCAGGATATTTACAGATATTCATTGCAGCAGGAGATAGAGAAAAAACCACTTTCACTTGTCCGTATGGAACTTTTGCTTATAAACGAATGCCATTTGGTTTATGTAATGCACCAGCTACCTTTCAGCGATGTATGCTGGCAATATTTTCTGACATGGTCGAAGAATTCTTAGAAATCTTTATGGATGACTTTAGTGTTTATGGAGATTCTTTCGATGAATGTTTATCACACTTAGAACGAGTATTAAAACGCTGTGAAGATACCAATTTAGTATTAAACTGGGAAAAATGTCACTTAATGGTATCAGAAGGAATTGTTCTAGGTCATAGAATCTCTGAAATGGGTATCGAAGTAGATAAAGCTAAAGTCGAAGTAATTGAAAAATTACCTCCACCAGTCAATCTAAGAACTTTGAGAGGATTTCTCGGACATGCAGGATTTTATAGGAGATTTATTGCAGATTTTTCAAAGATAGCAAAGCCTCTAAGTCATTTGCTTGAAAAAGAAGTACCATTTAATTTTGATAATAAATGTATGGAAGCATTTCAGACCCTAAAAGCGAAGTTGACTACTGCACCAGTACTGGTAGCACCAGACTGGGATTTGCCTTTTGAGATAATGTGTGATGCAAGTGATTTAGCTGTAGGAGCTGTCTTAGGTCAAAGATATAACAAAATACTCAAAGCTATCTATTATGCATCTCACACTCTGAATGCAGCTCAACTTAATTATGCAACTACAGAGAAAGAACTGTTGGCTGTAATTTTTGCCTTAGAAAAGTTTAGATCATATATTGTTGGGTCTAAGGTTATTATTTATACAGACCATTCAGCCTTGAAGTATCTGTTAAGTAAGAAAGATGCTAAACCACGTCTTCTTAGATGGATTCTGTTACTTCAAGAATTTGATATAGAAATCAAGGATAAAAAAGGAAGTGAAAATGTAGTAGCAGATCATCTAAGTAGAATGGAAAATGAAGAAGGAAGAGGAAATGAAATACGAGATTCATTTCCTGATGAACAACTTTTTAGAATAGATACTCCCTTAACCATGCAATTATTAAAAGATAGGATACCGTTAAAAGAAAATTCACCATGGTTTGGGAATATTGTTAACTATTTAACCTGTAAGTACATCCCGTCTCATTGGACTTGGCAGCAGAAAAAGAAATTCTTTTACGACTTGAAGTTTTACGATTGGGAGAAACCAGATCTTTTCCGAAGATGCTCGGATGGAATAATTAGAAAATGCATTCCTGATAGTGAGATTTTAAGTGTTTTATCGTTTTTCCATGATCGTGAGGCAGGAGGTCATCATGGAGGATGGAAAACTGCTTTCAAAATTTTACAATGTGGTTTTTATTGGCCTACACTATATAAAGATGCGTATAAATATGTAAAATCTTGTAAATCATGTTAAAAATGGGGAAATATATCAAAAAAAACATGAAATGCCTATGCAACCGATTTTAGAATGTGAATTATTTGATGTATGGGGTATAGATTTCATGGGACCTTTCCCTGTATCGTTTGGAAAAAGATTTATTCTTGTAATGGTCGATTATGTCTCGAAATGGGTAGAAGCTGAAGCTCTTCCCACTAGCGATACCAAGGTTGTGCTAAGGTTCCTTAAAAAGAATATATTTACAAGATATGGCACTCCGAGGGCAATCATTAGTGATAGAGGTTCACATTTTTGCAACCGACCATTTACTAAGATAATCGAGAAATATGGTGTAACTCATAAGCTAGGAACACCCTATCATCCACAAACTAGTGGACAAGTAGAGGTGTCTAATAGAGAGATCAAAAGAATCGTGGAGAAAACAGTGGACTCAAATCGTAAAAACTGGGCAGAAAGACTAGATGATGCATTATGGGCATATAGAACAGCTTTTAAAACACCAATTGGTTGTTCTCCTTATAAATTAGTTTTTGGTAAATCTTGTCATCTCCCTGTTGAATTAGAACACCGAGCTTTATGGGCTATTAAATTCCTAAATTTTGATCCTAAAGCTGTTGGTGATCATAGATTACTTCAGTTAACAGAACTGGAAGAGTTTCGACTCGATTCTTATGAAAATGCTCGAATCTACAAGGAACGCACGAAAGCTTTCCATGATAAAAAAATCTATAATCGTTAGTTCCATGTAGGTGATCGAGTACTTTTATACAATTCACGTTTAAAGTTGTTTCCAGGAAAACTTAAATCTAGATGGACAGGTCCCTACGACGTAACTAAAGTCTATAAGTCTGGAGCTGTTGAACTAACTGATGGAAAAACAACTTTTATAGCCAATGGTCACAGGGTAAAATTATTCGTGGAAACTGAAGGGATACCTCAAACCGAAGAAGTATTAGTGCTTAACGACCCTCCAGCGGATTAAGGAAGCAGGAATTCTAAACTCAGCCGATTACGGGTACTATCTTTCTAAATTCACTTTTTAATATGCAATGTAAGTAGTTTCGTCTTTTACCGGATAGACGTAAAAGAACTGGAATGCTTTTTATAGGTAGAATAGAAGTTTTTATTTTACTTTTAAAATTAGGTTTAGATAAAGATGTTGCCTTTAGAATAGAAGCCTTAGTTTCTAACCTGAACAAGGAACTTGTACGCGAAATCAGAGAAAGAGATCTTTGTAATGGAAATTCAAGAAGTGCTATAAAGAGAAGGGCAAGATTTCTAAAGAGATGTAGAATTTGTGGCAAAAGTGAACATAATGGAAAATGTGGGGACAACACAACCAAATCCCAGGATGAATGTTTGAATGTAATTAAGATGGGAACGACTAGGTGGTTATCCGAAAATCCCGATGGAAAACAAAGAGAGAATTCAAACGCATCATTTCTAGGAATCAGGTTGATGGACCGTTACTATAGAAATCTCGAAGATTTAAAGATGATAGGAGTAAAATTAGATTAAATTTTATTTTTTTTTCTTTTATGTTTATTTTCAAAAATTTCATAAAAATTTTATGATAAACTTATATCATATATGGTTTATATGATAGAATTGAAATTTATCATACCAAAAATATTTTCTTTAAAAAAAAAAAAAATCGAGTAATTACTAACAAATCGAGTCGATAGGAGTTCGATTCGATTCATTAGCTTTATAACCTAAAAATTAGCACACTTTCATCTTCATCTTCCTCATTTCTCCAAAAAAAAAGCCGACCCCCACCCCTTTTCCCTATTCAAAAATTTCATCACTTTTCACCAAATTTTCTATCCCAAATTACTTAATTAATCATCTTCTCTTCTATTCCACTTCACAAACTCATCAACATTCCGTAAAAGGTTAGATTTTTCAAGCAAAGCCCTCTCTTTTTCCACACAATTTCGGCGGCACCACCATTTATTCCGGCAACTATCTACTCTTTCTAGCTCTCTACGGTAACTATATATATATATATATATCAATCATTTCAATTTTTATCAAGCTTTCAATTTTAATTTTAATTTTTTTCCTATAATTTAGTCTAAGTACTTGTTTGTGTTTGTTGTTTGTTGTTGTTTTTGTTGTTATTTTGTCTTACCAAATATCGTAGATGGCCTCATCATCTAGGAGAAGCTCTAAGAAAAGAAAACCAGATAACCCTGTAGTAATACCGGTTCATGAACCGCGACCCTTAACTGAACTTGAAGAAGCCGTTTCTTTTGAAAAAACCGCTAGTATTGAAGCTAAAAATGCCTATGATGGATTTTTCAGTAAGTGCGGGGTCACTCTAGAACGTGGTATTGATTTTGACTGTTTGGGAGAAGAAGTGAAGAAAATCTTCCAAGATAGGGAATGGATGGAAATTGCAATGGAACGCACTCGTAACATAAATGTCACAGTGGTAGCCGAATTTTATTCTGTTTTATCTACTTATGATGTGGCTACTCTTGTTGAACTAGAAAATATCCCTCTTAGGACGGTTAATGTCTCCTTCAATCCTGTCATGATAAATTCTGTTTATGGGATACCTGAGATACTTGAGGATGATGATTATCAGACTGTTTGGAATTTAGACCTGCCTGGTAGACTACTAGCTAAATCATTTGAAGCTCAGGCTGCCTTTGATTCCACAGCAGTTTGGAAGGATAATAGGTTTCCTTATGGACAGTGTATAAGGGACATCAGGGCTATCAAACAATTTATAGGATATAATGTTAATCCTTCGGCTCATCTATGTGCTTTTGGTCGTGAGGATGTTGTTTTGACCTGGGCTATGGTGCATGACATTCCAATAAATCTAGGGAATTTAATTTTTACCAAGGCATGTGATTTTGTAAAGAATAGAACTCGAGGTGGACGTCTGCCGTTCCCTAATCTTATTTCTGCCTTGTGTGATCTTCATGAAGTACCAGTACTACCCTCAGATAGGATTATGTCACCTTTTGCTCCACTTATTGGTCAGAGACTAACTGCCTTACCTGCTGGTAGAATCGACTACATTAACCCCAACCGCCAGCAACGTCAACAACCACCACAGCCATCTCCTATTCGTACATCTCAATTTCCTAGGCAATCACCTCAGCCGCAGCCACTTCAGGGCCAGAATAGCCAAGTAGAGGCTATGTTTCAGCATATGATTCAAGCTCAGGCTAGAACTGATGCTAATATAGCCTTAGCTTGTGAACAAGATAGAAAGTGGGCTGAAGATCTTAGGATTGGCCAAAGAGGTCACAGAGCTTTCATTAGTGCAATAGAACCCAGTTATGCAGAAATTTCTGCACATTACCCTCAGAGTCAGCCTGACCCGTATACTATGCCAGATTGGATTCCACCTGTCCCACCACTAGTTTTATTCCAAGACTTTATGCCGTCATCTGTAGGATAGGGTAGTATGTTTACAGGTACGTTTGATGCATCCATGGGCATGGGAGGAGTAACTTCAGTGGCAGAAGTGACAGCAGGTCTCGGCTCGTTTGGATTAGAAAGTTCGGTGACGATGACGACGAGGCAAACTCAGGCTGCATTTCAAGCTTCTACGTCAGTGGATCCACAACAGTTTAATTATGATTTTAGTACGACTCAGTCTCTCGGGGCTGATTTTACTTCTAGTATGTTTGGATCTTTTTCGGCTCATCTTGACTCATCTTATGACGAAGATGAGGATTATGATGGAGATGAGTAGTTAAGTAAACTTTTTCAATTTTACGATGTACGACGATGTACTTTAGTTTGATTTTTATTTTAGACAATTTGATGTACTCTGTGGTTAGTACACTGCGCAGTTTTACGTTTTTTGTTTCGTTATTTCTGTATTTTTAGAATTTTACACCCCTGTTTTAGATAAAATTACATACATTCACACTGAATACACCTGATAGAACATCTTGAAATGCAAAAATCTGTGACCGAGCACTGTAGCACCGGCCCGCGCCGGGACTACACCGGCCCGCGCCGGTCTGGTGTTCTACCGACCTCATTCAGGTTGTTTCTTACCTATTTCTGGCACTTCTATATAAGGAAACTGAGGGCTCACTCCTCAGCTTGCCATTTCACTTCTTAAGCCTCTCGTTTTCTTATATATTCCATATAAAATGTCCGATCATTCGTCAGTTAACAGTTATTCTCCTCCGCATACCCCAAACTCCGTACTCCCTAATTCGCATTATCCGTTTTTCCACCCCGTTCCTTACAATTATATGAATGAAGCAAATCCACACCCATTTTTGGGTAATTTCAACCAATCACCGGTGCTGGTTGAAAGAGGTCTGAATTTTCGAAAAGTGGATAATTGGGCATTCATAAGAATGGACACAGATGGGTGGGATTATTTTTGTCGTATGCCTAGAGGAAGAATTAATGTTACAATGGTAAGAGAGTTTTACTCAGTACTTGCAGAGGCCAGTACTGTCGAATCATTACAGTCTGTTACCATTAGAGGTACTGTTGTTCCTTTTACTTCTACCGTAATCAATCAAATTTTTCATATACCACCAGTCCAAACATCACCATCTTGTCATTATGAGTATCAGTGGAGACTTGACACCGCTGAAGGATTTATTAACAAATGTTCGGAATCTTATCAAGTTTTATTCCAACATTATGATAGGGATAGAGATGTCTCCACGGCCGCTTTACTTCCTCATTTGAGAACCTGGAAACCTTTCATCAATTCACGAGTTTATCCAACTGATGATTTCTCGGAACTCCGTGATGATGAATTGTTACTGTTGTATGCTATAACGAGCGGGGCTGTTATAGATTGGGGAATTTTGATTCAGAAAGCAGCTGTTAGTTTTGCATTTGGAAGCAGACCAATCCGGCAGCCTATGCCTTTTGCATGGCTGATTTCCAGAATAAGTGTTCGTTTGGCTAGGGTACCAGAAAGAGCGACTGATGAGTACTTTCCAGCTCGACTTCCTCAGGTAGGGCTACTACCAGTCGATATACCGGGAGGATCTTCAAGTGGAGAAAATTAGGTAGTTATGATAGTTGTAAGGAATATCAAAGATAATAATAAGGATAGAATAAATTAACTTATAATAAATTAGTTTAATCATAATTAGTTTAACTTAGTTTTAGTTTTAGTTTATAATAGTATTTAGTAGTTCACTTGTACTTTTTAAACATTGCAATATATTTGTTATGCTAATGTTTTTTTTTTTATGCTTTATTATATAAACGCTAATCTATATAACACGTAACAATATTCACCTGTTATAAAATTTATTTTGTTTCCTCAACCAACTTTTTACTACTCATTACACATCGAGACGATGTCAATTCGTAAGTGGGGAGTAGAGATTGGTTAGTAAATAAAATAAATTTAGTATATCAATTACTGATGCACTTAGTTTAATCAATCTTAAGGGAATAAACGAAATAATATATAATCATTATAATAAAAATGATATATTTGGATAGAATAAATTTTTTACGAAGTAAAGTAAACTCGATATATTATGTCTATATTATTTATATCTATGTTAGATTCTTATCAAGATTTTAAGTATGTATACCTAGATAAATAGTATGAAATATTATTTTTTTGAAATTAGACAAAAGTTACTTATAATTATAATAAAATTTTAGAATGATTTTGTTTTCAAGACAAGTATGAATTTGGAATCAGATTAGGAATGATGAGATTTTTGGCATAACTTTGATAAACTATAGCCAAATAGCCTACCTGAATGTAATTTCCAATTTTTGACCCCACCTCAGCCTTGCAGAGTGATCAAGACCTCACTCGAAATTAGCCATTATGATTAACTAGAAATAATCGACCCTTAGCCTATTTTGGTCTACATTTCCTTGAAATCCCAGGAGTTTGTACGTACTTATGAAAGAAGATGATGACATAAAAGAACTAAGTATCGATATTCAGAAGAATGGTATATGCTGAGATTGGAA
The DNA here is from genome assembly GCA_024500145.1 of Gentiana dahurica var. dahurica. Classification (NCBI taxonomy): domain Eukaryota; kingdom Viridiplantae; phylum Streptophyta; class Magnoliopsida; order Gentianales; family Gentianaceae; genus Gentiana; species Gentiana dahurica. The sequence continues at coordinate 5,826,846 of CM044908.1, forward strand.
AAGTTAGATAGGTATTGATGTATTCGATCTCACCTCATGACGCTTGAAAGATAGTCGATTTTGGCAATGAGCTCGGATATGTTAATGTCCTATGAAAAAAAAAAAAGAGAAAAAAAGAAAAGAAAAAGAAAGTTTATCGGGGTTGTTACTAATCAAAAGAGTTTTTGAGATGAAAGTATGAGTACGTACGACTTGTTTCTTTCTTCTTTAAATATCCTTTATTTATCCTTTTCGATTAGCCAAACACCCTGAGCCTGAATGATGATGCTAAATAAAGCACCAGTGATGTGTCAAGGTTGTTTAGAATCTAGGGGTGAAATAGAAAGAAGACGCAATGTGAAAAAGATGGTGCCTTTTATGGAAAGATGGTAGTTTTTATATTGTACGGCTGGGTTCAAGAATGTATCTTGAATTGCCTACGTATCCTGTCTGGAATCCAGGAATCAAGCCTAACGTAGTTCCTGGATGTATGTATTTATAGGCACATGTCCCTCTTCTGCCCTACATTTAGGGCGGTTTAGTTTATTGACAAATATGACCTTGGCCTCCTGTCCAAGTTACTTCTTAGATATCGGCTCGATGTACATCGACATGGTCATGCCAATGTGGAAACCTTCTACATAATTAACTCATAATGTAAATAATCTTGATCATGTCGAGATGGCTCACCCGACTCGACATCCTTGTCATACCTGGACCTCTTCCACATTCCAGCTGGACCACTCAGATAATTCCACATGGAAGGGTGACATATCGTATCGTCATAAGCCCCCCAGATCTGACGAGGCCTCTTTAAGATGCTAAAGTCGGATCTGAAAATTTGAAAAAGTCATTCAATTCGAGGCCTTCTTTTGGCGGGATTTGGGCTAACACCTTAACCGCCATAGGCTTCCATAGGATGATGTCATTCTGCATCAGAATTAAATGGGCGCAGGAAACGAAGCGTTTTCATTGGTTGAAAACCCTTGATATACGCGATACTTCCTTTATAACTGTCCTAAAACCGTCCCTTCGAATCATTTGGAGATCTTTGAAGATAAAAGGAGTCCCAAGCCGGTGAAGAGTCTAAACTTACTCATTCTCATCCATTTTTCCTGCCTCATACAAAATTTGCAAGTAAGCTTTGAACTTCCTCCGTTTCTTTCTTATTTCATTGTTTTCTTTGCTTTTCCCATTCCCATGTCGGTGAGTGAGAGCGATTCTCAAAATTTAGAGGAAATCTCCGTGTCCGAAGACGAGTCGCAGGAGGTAACGGTTTCCGAACAACTTAATACATCTGGCCGGAAGTTCACCGGAGAGGAAGGAGAGGAGGAAAGGGGGGAAGAAGAATCGACTTCCCGACGCGTTACGAAACGTCAAACCAGAATGAAAGGTCAGGGAGCCTACGGGTGCGTATCTGCCCTAACAGAGGGAAAGATCAAGGCTTTATGCCAGAGGTTTGATATTCCGTATTCGTCTAACAACATGCAAGTCCCTCGAGGCCAAAATCAATTTGCTTGTGATCCTCCTCCTGGTTTTTGCGCCGTTTATGAAGCGCAGCTAAAGGAAGGATTAAGATACCCTTTCGATCCATGTCTTATCGAAGTGCTTCGACACTACCAGATATGTGTTGCTCAATTGGCTCCGAATGGTATTAGAAGCCTCATGGGCTTTGTCCTGGCATGTCGAGTAGCTAAAGTCGAATTCACGGTGCGCCTGTTTCGACAATATTATTCGATCCTGGGACTGCAAGACGCTGGGTGGTATACTTTTCAAAAACGCCCTTTGGTCCCGGAATTTGTTCGGAAGGCCATATCTTCTCATGGCGACTGGAAACCTAACTTCTTCTTTATCCGACACGGTCTTGGTGACCTCGATATACATACTTGGCACCAAAGACCTAAGAAGTGGCATGACAAACTTGACTCCGATCCACCCGTGTCGTGTGGAGTGCTTGAACAAGTGCGTCCCGATATTGCAACTCGAAACCTGCACCCTCTATATGCTTATGCTGACATCGAGACGGCAGGCCCGGGCGCTTATGTGGAACTTGATGAAGAAGTTCGGGCTTTGTGTAGGATTTTCATTATTTTATCGAACTGTTATACTTCTTTCTGTTTACCTATTTCCGTCTCGATTATATACTAATAATGATTTTGACTTTTGCAGTGGAGTATTTCTCAGAGATGGAATCGTCAACCAAGGTGCTGGACCCGAAAAAGACGGATCCCAAGAAAATTCAGGAGCTGGTCGGCATCAGGTCGAAGAAGGCCGTATCCGGCTCGACAGCTTCTGGGAGTCAAAGGACTCCGATTCGATCTGGGACCCCTGCTTCGTCATCTGACATCTTGAGAAACCAACCCGACGAAGCTGCGGCGGAGAAGCAGCAAGAGGAGAACCTCGTCCAAAGGAAACGCCAGAAAGTTACTGAGATCCGACACGGTGTTGGGAAGGAGGCTCGCATCATTCCTCCACCGAGGCCACAGAGCATCGACATGGTTCCGGAGACCTCTACCACCGAGCTGGAGGCCATGGCTCCTGAAGAGTTCAGCAGCTGGTTTACTAAAACTATGCGAGCTGTAAGCCTTTAATTCTTTATAATTTTGAGGCTTTTATAATCTTAAGATCTTTCATTTTAAGGCCTCTCATTTTTTGCAGGCTCGGCTAATGACTCATGTGGCCACGGTCAGGATGGAGTCTTCTGCCTCCCTGGTGGGAAAGGAAGAGACTATAAAGAAGCAGGCTGCCAAAATTGAGAAGCTTGAGGCATCGGTAAAGAAGATAGATGGACGACGCTTGACTCTTGAGGCTGATCTCGAAGCGTCTCGACTCAACTTATCCAAGACGGAGAAGATGCTGGCTGCAAGAGATGGGGAATTGACCAAAATAAAGTTAGAGCTCGAGGCCACAAATATCGAACTGGCTAATGCCATCAAGGCTCGGGATGACCTTCAATTCGAGGTCGACAGTTTTGCAGCCCGCCAGGAGACAGCTAGGAAGGACTATCTGGCCTCTCCAGAGTTCAAGAACGAAATGATGTTGCTGATGACTCAAGCGATGAAGGGAGGCTTCACGAATGCGCTGAACGAAGTGAAGGTCGCCTTTCCCGAATTTGAAGTGTCTAGTGTCGGAAAGGCGCACTTATATGATACAGAAGCTATCCCTCGATATGGCCGATACTTTGACGATCTCCGGTCTGGTGTCTCCTTGTATGAGAAGTATGTGGTCCCTGCTCTGAACCAAGAGGATGAGGAGGATGTCGATATTGAAGATCAAACTGACCCCAATGCATCCGACTCGGTCCCCCCTAACCCCTGAGTTTAAAACAACATTTATTCGATTTGGTTGTAAACTTGAACACTTATTTCCTATGTCTCTGTTTTACTTTTTGCCGATGAATTTGCTCGGCTGAACTTTACTTGAATTTTTCGAATTTTCGACTTCTGATCCTTGCTTTTACTTTATCTTATATATCATTGCTTTTACTTCCTTTGTGATTAATTAGGGTATAGTCATGTCGACTTGATTCCCTTATGATCAATTAGGGTGTTGTCATATCGACTTAATTCCCTTATAACTAATTAGGGTGTAGTCATGTCGACTTAATTCCCTTATTTGTGCGAGGTGAAGTCATATCTGTTAGGTGTAGTGCCCGAAAGACAATTTGTGTAATTGTTTTTAATAATGAATGACAAAATTTATCTCACCTTATTACTTGCTTTGTGCTTGTAAAGTAATACACTGCTGCAAACCCTAAGTATATCTGTATGTAACCACTTAACTCAGTGTATGGATTACACGTGAGGATTGAGTTAGTGGTGATATACTTAAACTGTTAGTCCGTGGTGAACTTAATCAGAGTTTAGGGTCTCTTGATTAAAACACCAATAATGCGCCCAGAACACCTTAGGGTGTGATAGTCTTATCCGGACTGTCGGTAGAGGGTACCTACGTGGGGCATTTATATATGATGGCATTCATATAGGACTGGACCGATTTAATCTGTATTTCTCGGTATAATTCCGTAATCGAGGAATCTTATTAAATCATTAGATGATCATATATGGATCAACCTTAATCTTGAGGTGATCACAGGATCTGCTTGTCCCGGGGTAGTGTTTGATGTGTTAGTTACGGTTCACTTTAATATGTGTTCCAAGCCACTTCTCATTGGCACTATCTCCGGATGAGTGAGTAGTTCCGATTTTCACAGACATGGAATCCATTCCTTCCTGCGGGAAGTAGAGAGACAATCCCCTTGTTTGTTAGCCCTAAGAAAGTGATCGATCCCGGGAGTTCACATTTGACTAATTAGCTACTAGTCAGATATGTGTACTAATTGATCATTAGGGGGTTAATGGTAAATAAGGATAAGATATTGTGAGTCGGGTTCACGGAGACTTCCCACTCAGAATGGACAGTCTATGGAGGGTTAATCCGTATGTAGTGATTATATCAATGGACGCTTATTTACTCTATGGGTTGAGTATAAGTATACATCTATAATCGGTAGAGTTCAGTTTCGGGTTTATGGTGGCGTAATCCCGAATTAATAATTAATGTACTTTCTGTTCGATGAATAATTAATTATTGAGCTACTGGTTATAGGTCCATGGTCCCCGATGTGGCTTCTATAATCGGACTAATAATCTTGTTATTTGGGCCTCGGTGATAATTAATTGGTGGGCTAATTAATTGATATGCATGGATATTATTTAGTTGGGCTAAATAATATAATACACATAAAAGACATTTTATGTGGGCTTATAACCCTAAAGTGGCGCCTCTTATCATTTATTTATCACAAGGATTAATTTTTGTGATGTGGAAAATAAAAGATATTCTTGTTATATGATTGGTTGGATGACTTGTTATTTGATTTCCTATTGGTCAATACATGTCACAATTAGTCATTAAGGAAAATATCCTTTTATTTTGTTTAATTAATTAATTATTTAATTAATTAATACTTGGAGGCCAAGGATTTACTCTCCTATAAAAGGAGAGTTATTCCAAGGGAAAAAAACTTCATAATTTCGACCACCACTTTAAAAAAGGGAGAGGAAAATTAGTTCTTCTTGCCTAGGGTTTTTGTAAGAAGAAAAACTTTTCTTGGTGTTGCATATCAATGAGGTTCGTGTATCAAGAAGGGTGTCCACCAACCGCCGTTTGGAGAACACATCGGAAGATCAAGGCGACTCTTCCCGTTATTGGTAACATAATCTTAAACCCCCTTGTAGTTGTTAAATCCTTTGATTATGTGTTTTGACATGTAAATCGTGATCCGTCCGCTGCGCATAGATCTAATTCGTTTAGATCTAAGAACCTGCATCCTTCATGTGGTAGCAGAGCCAGGTTCCACGATTTGTATAGTCATAATCGTAATTAAACGATTTAAAGGAGTGGAATTGCATGTAGGTGATATTTTACTTATTATTATGCATTAATAATTTTAAATTGCTATGGTTGAAGAGATGGATTGGGGTTGGCACCGTTTTCCCGTTAGATATATTGTAAACTTATATAAACGATGAAAATTCGTTCATATGAGTATATGAAATTATGGAATTCATGTATTATTGCAATTTTAATTTCCAGAAAATAGATCTGTACATTAGCTGTTTAGTCTTTTCATTTTTTTCCGTTGTTTGAGCCGTTAAAACGAAGATCCCTCCGGTCAGAATCAAGATTGGAAGTTGATGAACAATCCCACAAATTTTGGTGTCGATCAGAGTCAGTTTGGGTTTCCGTTCGTTGCTACGAAGTGGCTGCTGTAACAGAAAAACGCAGGATTCACAGAAACCCTAACTGTGACTTCTTCGATTTTCTGGGAACAATTGGACCGTTCAAATTAAAATCCGACCGGTCAGATCGATAATCATGGAGTTTTGGACGTGAGATAAAATTTTCAGGACGATCGGGATTCATCTTGATCCCCGATCGGCCTCGGGAAGTAAATGATGCGCTGCTGTAGGAGTCTGTTTCAGCAGCAAGTTGGGCGGCTCACTGAGGAAGATTGACAAGTCAAAGCTCCGATCCGACCGTCCATCTTGAAGTCCGAAGAATGAAGATCAGATCTGGAAAGGTTCATCCCGATCCAAGTTCGTTTGATATGCCGATCGTCGAAGATTCTTAACAGCTGCAGATTAGGGTTTTAATTTATTTTCGAATAGATTAGTTACGGGGGTGCCAACGGTCCATCTCGGTGTTTATTTTCCGCACTAGTATACATGTGTAGATTGTATGAGTAGAACCGGAAAATTGCCATGACATGCATCATATCATGAATTCCACTCCATATGCATACATGTAGAAATTAATTTGAGGAATTAGTTAGGCATGTATAAAACACACGATTAGTTTTAATTAATTGTTTGATATTAATTAGAAACTAATTAGGGTAAAAACCGAGGAACACGGGTTTTTCAATCGTCGAGGTTGGGTGATGGATTCTCGGTGAATCCCACTCTGCGAAAGCATAAGGAGTAAAATCCCGAAACCTCGTGGTTAAGGTGTTGGATTCTTGGTGAATTCCACCTTACCTAAGACGAGATTACGTTTTTGTTCCGTAGTGTCTACGTGAAAGTTTGATGTTTAAGGATTGGATAATCACGGGCAAACAGGTTCGAAAGTGGTTTAACCACGGTTGGGTGGTCAACGGTAGCTACGGCTCAATCGACTTCACCCTCCACGTGTGGCGTTTGCACGGGGGTCTGGCAATATTGAGCCATCCGAAGAGCCACTACGGCTCAACGGACCTCTCCTAGCCTTGACCCGTCCGACGGCCACATATGTTCTAACGAATAGGTCGGGTGGGCTAGCCCACATAACCGACAACATTCGGGCCTATGATTTATTGTTCCTTAATGTAACATCAAGTCCAAAAACGTGATCAGTAAACCCACCACTTTTCAAAATATTGAGTGGGAGCGGGAGAGGCGACAGCCGACCCCACGGCCTCAACTGTTGACACAAGCAACGTGAGAGAATGGTGACGCCTCGTGCCGGCCTGGGACCGGCCTCCCTAAGGAAGGCCTTCACCGCTATCAAAATTCAAGGCTTGGTCTCCGAAAGGATAGGATTTTGGGTACTCGTCGGGTCACCGACCGACCCTAAGGCGGCACACTCGGGGTCTACCTAAAAATCTGAGACAGTAGGTCACACTCATAAAGGGTATTTTTGGAAGTACCTTGGCTGAAAAAGGAAAGGTGATTGAAGATCACAAATGAGATGTTCGATTCTCAATCGATCTTCAATATTAATCGAACCTCTTTGACCTACCCTAAGGCGGCACTGAGGCGTTAGATTAAATCCTTGGAACGGTAGGATAGACTATAAGTACTTAGTTTATGTTCCTAAAATTTTAGTAGTGTATGATTTGGATTTATTTTCTGTCAATTTTATTTACAACTGTTCTATATATCTCTCTAAGGTGCTAGACTGCTAGTGTAAAATTGACTAGTAATGACTTCGTTAAAAAGTGGTAAGTAACTAGAACGTTGTGCTTATTAATCTTAAATGCAATTAATTTTTGGAAGAGATATTTCTCTTGAGCCTTCAAGACTTAAGTGACGTAAATAAGGATGTCACTCTTGTCAATCGTGTTGATCGAGAGACGACTGTAATTAGTCTGAAAGATGATTGGGACGATAAAATTCTTCTAGTGAATTTTAATTGTGTAGTGTCTACACGAGAAATTTTCTAAAAATTGGAGAATCATAAGTTAAAGTATCGCTAGTTAGACGGTATTTGGAACCGATAAACTAGTGGGAGCTTTTATCCTATGTTTTTCTAATTTATTAGAAAATTTGTCCCACTGGGTAACACTTTCATTAGACATCCCACAGTTCACGAGTAGTGTCTACTCTAAAGAACTGCTAGTTCAAGACTGTTTCCTTTTAAGGAAAGTTAAGAATGGGAAAGTATGTCTATAAGTGTTAATCATCTTAACTAAAGTTTTGAGGCTAAACCGAAACATTAATTAAAGAAATTATAGGATAAGGAAAGTGATTTCGGATCACTAACCAGTGAATCCTTAGCGACTTTCTTAACCGAGTAACTTGACTCAGTGGCTTAGTTCTTTGGAAGAACAATAAAGCTGTGCATTAATAAAGTAACAACGGGCAGTAATTTCAGCTAGAATAGTGGAAGTGATATAAGGAAATGAATTTCGGATTCTATCCTTGAATATCACAGAAAAATTTATTTTTCTGTTTACAGATTCGTTGAAACAATTGGATTCACTTTCAACTCGATATATTGTTGCCACATAGAAAGTGAATATGACATTTGTAGTATGAATCCGAGACTCGGACTTTTGTTTGATAAAGTCAGAACCACTTAGAACAGCTGAATAAGTACGTGTAACACATCTAAAACTATTAAAGGTAAAAGGTTTCCGTATTAAGATAAACGACCTTTCAATATCTATTAATTAGTGTATATATCCTAGAGACAAGACCTGCTGACTGGCTAAGGGTGATTCCTATCTCCCAGTCTTGGAACACTATCTCAAAGGAACAATGACTAAGTTTCTTTTCAATCGGGAAAGGGTAATAGTTTTGAAGGGGTAACATAGCTTGTTCACCATGACCTTCGGGGTCTAGTGAGAGATACAAGCTAGTGGGAGATTTTGAGTGGTGACATTCTGTCTGATAACTACTCAAAACACTGGTTGGTTTATCGAAAAAATACGAGGAGGTGTCTCTGATTTTAGCAGAGAATAGAGTATTCCATGCTCAGAAATAGGCTATCGCATAGTCTTGGGACTGATGCTCGGCCTGCCTCCTAGTGGAATGTTTCTCACTGAGGAAGAAACCATAGACTTGCCCTACATAGTTATTGATATGCTACAATACACTGCTAAACTCGATTAAGATAATTCGTTGCAAAATAACGGTTAACATTATTATGTAAACCGAAAAGTCTACCTAGAAGATGCTAGTGAGTTTATGGATAAGGAGTGAATTCGGTTCACACCACTTCCATAAATGTAGGCATTTAGCATTTAATGCTTAAAGGTAGGACTGGAAATTTTGCGCATACGTTCAGATTGTGACTGATTGTGAAACATCTTAATGAGACGAGTGAAGGTTGATTATGAGATTCTTGAGATCAGAAAGTGACGGTTGAACTGTCACAAGCCTTCTGATAGAATCTATAAGTAACAACCTTAAACCTTGGAGTACGGTTACCCAAAGGTAGTTACTATCTGATTTAATTAGACCACATCGGTTGTTGGTGATTACACTGATAAATACTACTAGATCAGAATGTCAATCCACCCAAGACACAGTGGGAGTATGGTTTAACCGTTGACCCATTGTGATTTTGTGGACTTTATAATCTGTTGGGGTGATTGATAACATATGGCTCTTGGTGGGCTGTAGAGGATTCTGATTATAGAGGTTGGTTTGAAAACCTTAACCCTGTGAATGGAGTTTTGGTACTCCAGTTCTGTTCAGCCTCTTGTAGAACCACCTGAGTGTCTCAGGCCCAGTGGGAGCAATTGGATCTACACGAAAAGAGTCGAATGAATAGGAAAGTTTAAACTTTCAGCGCAAAGTTGAGTGGTATAGGGGTGATTCCCCGACAAGTAGAGAGTTAACCGGACCTTGAACTCTCTCACCACTCGGTCTTGCTAGATTTCGTTAGAAAGCAGAAAATAGGGGTGATTCCCTGAGACTTTCTTGCTGAACAACGGAATCAATTCATTTAGAACAGAAGGGTTTTAGCTAAGAATGAATAACGGATTCGTTACAAAGCGGAAGATAGGGGTGATTCCTAAGACCTTTTTTGCGAGACTAACGATATCTTAATTCATTCAGAAAGAACCTTTGGTAGGAGGCCTGCCATGGCTTATATCCTTTGTGGATTTAAGAGAACCTCTCGGTCATTTAAAAGTCACATGTTTTAAAATATGTGAACTTGACCAAAGTATTGATAAGTCTTTCGTAGACTGGATATCAATATTGGTGAAGTAGTAGTATTAGTGTTCATAAATGATAACACTAAAACGGTTGGAAAAAACATGGGTGTGCTATCTGAAGTCGGAAACTGACACGCCAAGATTCTCTGGATGAGAGAATTGGACTATATTCTAAGAATTTGATTCGGTCAAATTCACGAGAATGAGTCATTGGCTATCCCACTGATCTTATTGAATAAGATGATTATGCATATATGGTTGCAGCATTCATCGAGAGTTGTCCTACCCTACCTCTCAGGAATGATTCTCTAAATCTTCGGATAAAGAGAAAATGGGATAGATTCTCTCTTGGATAATGGCAAGTCAGGTTGTCACAAGTCAATAGTAGTCGAATCTCGGATTCGAGCATAAAATAGCGGTTTAGTACGTCCTCAAGTATCGTTAGAGAACGAGGAAACATATGCTTGTATATTCAGGTGCAAACTTGAATATGGTTGACTACACTGATTCTGACTTGTAGTCAGATTAAGGATGATCATTACGTTGATCTCGGGCTCAGTGTTTACTCATAGTGCTTAGAATTTCCTTTTTGGTCTGGGAGTAATTCCAGGTCTGATAAGCCGATATCACTTCATTGTGAAAACAGTGAAGAGATAGCTTAGAAGGATCTTCTCAGTCACTAGAGGTCAAAAGCATATTGAGAGAGAGTACCGCCTGATTAGATGGACCGGCAACGTTTCGTCTCGGGCCGACAACCAAACTGATCAGTGTACCAAGTCTGGTGCTTGGAGGGTACGGCATTGAGGAATATATCTCATCTGCTTTTAGATCAAGTGGGAGAGTGTTGTGAATAAGATGAGAAAGGGTGTGCTCTAAAAACAATCGTTGCTTGTCCTTTCGTGCAAGTGGGAGATTGTTAGGTGTAGTGCCCGAAAGACAATTTGTGTAATTGTTTTTAATAATGAATGACAGAATTTATCTCACCTTATTACTTGCTTTGTGCTTGTAAAGTAATACACTGCTGCAAACCCTAAGTATATCTGTATGTAACCACTTAACTCGGTGTATGGATTACACGTGAGGATTGAGTTAGTGGTGATATACTTAAACTGTTAGTCCGTGGTGAACTTAATCAGAGTTTAGGGTCTCTTGATTAAAACACCAATAATGCGCCCAGAACACCTTAGGGTGTGATAGTCTTATCCGGACTGTCGGTAGAGGGTACCTACGTGGGGCATTTATATATGATGGCATTCATATAGAACTGGACCGATTTAATCTGTATTTCTCGGTATAATTCCGTAATCGAGGAATCTTATTAAATCATTAGATGATCATATATGGATCAACCTTAATCCTGAGGTGATCACAGGATGCTGCTTGTCCCGGGGTAGTGTTTGATGTGTTAGTTACGGTTCACTTTAATATGTGTTCCAAGCCACTTCTCATTGGCACTATCTCCAGATGAGTGAGTAGTTACGATTTTCACAGACATGGAATCCATTCCTTCCTGCGGGAAGTAGAGAGACAGTCCCCTTGTTTGTTAGCCCTAAGAAAGTGATCGATCCCGGGAGTTCACATTTGACTAATTAGCTACTAGTCAGATATGTGTACTAATTGATCATTAGGGGGTTAATGGTAAATAAGGATAAGATATTGTGAGTCGGGTTCACGGAGACTTCCCACTCAGAATGGACAGTCTATGGAGGGTTAATCCGTATGTAGTGATTATATCAATGGACGCTTATTTACTCTATGGGTTGAGTATAAGTATACATCTATAATCGGTAGAGTTCAGTTTCGGGTTTATGGTGGCGTAATCCCGAATTAATAATTAATGTACTTATTCTGTTCGATGAATAATTAATTATTGGAGCTACTGGTTATAGGTCCATGGTCCCCGATGTGGCTTCTGTAAATCGGACTAATAATCTTGTTATTTGGGCCTCAGTGATAATTAATTGGCTGGGCTAATTAATTGATATGCATGGATATTATTTAGTTGGGCTAAATAATATAATACACATAAAAGACATTTTATGTGGGCTTATAACCCTAAAGTGGCGCCTCTTATCATTTATTTATCACAAGGATTAATTTTTGTGATGTGGAAAATAAAAGATATTCTTGTTATATGATTGGTTGGATGACTTGTTATTTGATTTCCTATTGGTCAATACATGTCACAATTAGTCATTAAGGAAAATATCCTTTTATTTTGTTTAATTAATTAATTATTTAATTAATTAATACTTGGAGGCCAAGGATTTACTCTCCTATAAAAGGAGAGTTATTCCAAGGGAAAAAAACTTCATAATTTCGACCACCACTTTAAAAAAGGGAGAGGAAAATTAGTTCTTCTTGCCTAGGGTTTTTGTAAGAAGAAAAACTTTTCTTGGTGTTGCATATCAAGGAGGTTCGTGTATCAAGAAGGGTGTCCACCAACCGCCGTTTGGAGAACACATCGGAAGATCAAGGCGACTCTTCCCGTTATTGGTAACATAATCTTAAACCCCCTTGTAGTTGTTAAATCCTTTGATTATGTGTTTTGACATGTAAATCATCCGTCCGCTGCGCATAGATCTAATTCGTTTAGATCTAAGAACCTGCATCCTTCAATATCGACTTAAACAGGGTGTAGTCATATTGCCTTAATTCCCTTATGGTCGATTAGGGTGTAGTCATATCGACTTAATTCCCTTATCAATTTAATCAGGGTGTAGTCATATCGACTTAATTCCCTTTCGATTAGTTAGGGTGTAGTCATATCGACTTAATTCCCTTATCGACTTAATCAGGGTGTAGTCATATCGACTTAATTCCCTTTCGATTAGTTAGGGTGTAGTCATATCGACTTAATTCCCTTTCGATTAGTTAGGGTGTAGTCATATCGACTTAATTCCCTTTCTATTCCCCCCAAGTGAAGCATGAGTTCATGACTCATGGTGCACTTTAAGTATGAGTTGATCTTCGCTTTAGCAGGTTAGGAGTGATAAGCATTAAAACTTTTGTGCATCGCATCGACGGGTGCTTGCTATGACGGTTCAAGGAAAATTACATAAATTGCAAACATAAAGTTTTGATTGTCGATTCAACGCATTACAATCACCAAAACAGAAATGAAAATTACACATAATACTTTCTAAGATTAGTGGCATGCCAGGTTCGAGGCACTGTGCTTCCGTCTGATCTTCCAAGTTGATATGCCCCTTTAGGATGGACTTTCAGGATCTTGTAAGGGCCTTCCCAATTCGGCTCGAGTTTGCCTATTGGGTCTTGTCTGCTTGCTTCATTCTTTCTCAATACGAGGTCACCGACTAGGAAATATTTATACTTTACTCGAGCGTTATAGTATTGTGACATCTTTCTCTTATACTCAGCCACTCGATGCGATGCGACATTCCTCCTTTCTTCGATATCATCTTTCGCCTGCTTGAGATTGCCCCCATTTGTCTCGATATTATAAGCCAGAACCCGAGGTGAAGACAACCCGATCTCTGCTGGTATAACCGCTTCACACCCGTAGGCCATTGCGAAAGGGGTTTCTCGAGTAGCCGCATTGGGTGTAGTTCGATATGACCACAAGATGCTTGGCAACTGTGCTGCCCAATCGCGTCCCTCATCTTCCAATCTTTTCTTCAGACCGAACTTCAGCTGTCTGTTGGTCTGCTCGACTTGTCCATTCGACTGAGGTCGAGCCACGGATGTCGTTCTATGTTCGATCTTAAACTCTTTGAGCCAGCTTTGCACCCTTTCATCCAAGAACTGAGTGCCATTATCCGAGATCAGGTACTTGGGGACTCCAAACCTGCATAAAATATTTTCCCACAAAAATTTCTTGATGGTTGCAGCTCTGATGTTAGCAAGGGCTTTAGCCTCAACCCATTTGGTGAAGTAATCGACCGCGACCACAACAAACTTTAGATTTCCAGGGGCTCGAGGCAAAGGCCCTACTATATCGACACCCCACTCATCGAACGGCCAAACAGACTCGATGACATTCATCTCTTGAGCTTGCTGATGCGTTACCACATCATGAACCTGACACGCTCTACACTTCATAACCAACTCATTCGCGTCCCTCTGCATTGAGGGCCAGAAATACCCTGCTAGCCTACATTTCCTTGTCAGCATTCATGCCCCACAATGATTTCCACATACCCCCCGATGTATTTCCTCGAGAAGATATGCTCCCTCTTCTTCCGATGCGCATCGCATCCAGGGTGCTAAGAATGACTTCCTGTAAAGAACATAATCAAATAATGCATATCTCGCTGACTGTAATCGTACCTTCCTTGCTTGAAACTTATCCGATGGTAGGATCCCATCTTTTAGATAAGCGGCTATCGGGTCCATCCACGTCGACCCCTGACTGATTGGTTGCACATCGACTTCCTCGTAGCTACGCTCTGACAACATTTCTACCAGGACTTTCTTTTTTGATTTGAAATTAGACGCCAGTTTAGATAAGGCATCAGCTCGTTTATTCTCACTCCTCGGTACCTGCTCGATGCGAACATTCTTGAATTTTGACATCAGTCTCTGAACCACTTTTAGATAGCTTTTCATGGTTTCCTCTTTAGCCTCATACCCCCCTCGGATGTGATTTACCACGAGCTGTGAGTCACTGTATACCAGGAGGTCCTCGACCCCTAATTTGATTGCCAACTTCAAACCCGTGATCATGGCTTCATATTCCGCCTCATTGTTAGTGGCTTTAAATTCAAATCGAAGCGCATAAGGGAATTCCTCTCCTCTTGGGCTAACCAGAAACAACCCGGCTCCTGCTCCTTCCTTGCTAGAAGCACCATCAACATAAATGGTCCACTGTTCTTCTGATGGTTGTTTTTCTTGTTCTATTTGGATCGATAACCCCTCTGCAATGAAATCGGCTAGTGCTTGGCCTTTGATAGCTGTCCGAGGTGTGAACTCGATATCATATCCAGCTAACTCGACCACCCATTTGGCCAGTCGACCCGATGTCTCGGGCTTCGCCAAAATTTGTTTCAAGGGTTGGTTCGTGACTACCACGATCGGGTGTGCTTGAAAATAATGCTTTAACTTCCTCGACGCATGGACTAAACCCAAAACTAGCTTCTCAGCTGGTGAATATCTTAACTCTGCCCCATGTAAGGCTTTGCTGACGAAATAGACTGGTACCTGACCCTGTTCCGCTTCTCGAATTAATACCGCGCTCACTGCTTCTTCACAAACAGCAAGATACACTAACAGCTTCTCTCCCTCTCGAGGTGATGCCAGGGTGGGCAGGTTTGACAAGTAACTCTTTAAATCTTCAAAAGCTTTTTGGCACCTGTCATCCCACTGGAAGGGACTTGCTTTCTTTAGAATCTTGAAGAATGGCAAGGCCCTTTGTGCTGATATCGATAAGAAACGGTTGAGAGCTGCCATCCAACCCGTTAACCTTTGTACCTCCTTCACATTTCGAGGCACTGGCAAGTTCAGGAGGGCCTTGATTTTGTCTGGGTTCGCGTTAATTCCATCCTTAGATATCATGTATCCTAAGAACTTTCCTGATCGGACCCCGAACGTACACTTTTTTGGGTTGAGTTTCATGTTGGCAGAACGAAGGACCTCGAACACCTCTCTCGTGTCGATTATAAACTGCTCGAGAGACTTACTCTTAATTAACAAATCGTCTACATAGACTTCCATGCTCCGTCCAATCAATTTTTCGAAAATCTTGTTCACTGCGCGCTGGTACGTTGCTCCCGCATTCTTTAAACCAAACGGCATCGTAACGAAACTAAATGTCCCGAAGTCAGTTATAAAAGCCGTCTTTTCCGAATCTCCGGGGTCCATAAGGATCTGATAGTAACCTCGATACGCATCTAGGAATCCAAAAACTTCGAACCCTAAGGTCGAATCGACAAGTTGGTCGATCTTGGGGAGTGGGTAAGAGTCTTTTGGGCAAGCTTTGTTTAGATCTGTAAAGTCGATGCACATCCTCCAGCTCCCATCGGGCTTCTTCACTAAGACTGGGTTGGCCAACCAGTCTGGATATACCACTTCTTTAACGATCCCAGCCACCAGCAACTTGTCGACTTCTTTTTTACCTGCTTCCTTTCTTTTTGGTGCTAGATTTCTCTTCTTTTGTTTCACTGGTTTCTTCGTGGGGTCGACATTGAGCTTGTGCACTGCAATGTCACTGGAGAGGCCCGGCATGTCGTCGGCTTTCCATGCAAAAACATCTCGAAACTCAACCAGGAGATCGACTAACGTCTGAACATCGGGGTGTGGAATCCACTTCCCGACTTGAACTCCCTGGCTTTCTTCTTCTTTCCAAACTCGAACTTCTTCCGTCGGATCGACCGAAACCCAACTCTTGTCCTCTTCCTCCTCGGGGATTAGCTCTTCAACCAACACTTGGCCTACACCCTTTCCTTTAATCGTTACTAGGTTGCAATTCCTGACCACTGCCACTTCTCCCTTAACCTCGTGGGTGCCATGCCATGTGGGGAATTTCATGCTGTTATGGTAGGTGGAGATTACTGCTCTCAAATCATAAAGTGCGGGTCGACCCAATATAACATTATATCCTGAAGGGGCCTTGACTACGACGTATGTCATCTCCATCGTTCGCCCCTTCTCACCATCTCCTACCATGGTTAACAAGTTGATAGATCCGATAGGATGGATGGCCTGCCCTGTAAAACCGAATAGCGGGGTGGACAATGGTGTTATATCTTCATCTTTTAACTTCATTGCCTTGAATGCTGAATAGTATAGTATATTCACAGCACTCCCGCTATCAACACAGACTCTCTTTATCAGCCCTCGACTGATAACTGCTTCTATGACTAAGCCATCACTGCGGCCATGGGGACTTGGTACATCGTCTCCAGGTCCATACCCCACCTCTGTTGTGAATTTCAACTTTTTGGCTTCTCTCGACCCGTCCGTAATCGGTTGACTTGATCGAGGTCGGTCTAAATCATGTTCTGCTACAATCGTATTTAAGCCATATCCGATTCGGTTATCTCCGTAAGGGTCTCGATTCTGATCTTCCCTTCTATCGTCTCGACGTTCATCCCTCTGATTGTCCCTTCTCACGGGCTCAGGCGACCTGTCTCTACGCCTCTGATTTCCTCGATTGGGAGATCGATCTCTTCTTCCGTGGTAATTCTTCCTCTTATACTCACGACGCCCCTTGGGCTCATCTTTCTCCGATCTGTCTACTACCTCGTCGAGTCGTCCTTCTTGAATGATGGCGTCGATATCTCTCTTTAGATCAAAACATTCTTCTGTGTCATGCCCCACATCTTGATGGTAATCACAGTACTTGTGGGTGTTTTTCCTCTTCTCGACATCCTTTGATATCGGTTTGGGTGTCCGAGCAATGTTCTTTTTTATCATGATGGCTAGCACTTCTTTCCGAGACCGATTAAGGGGTATGAAGTCTCTATCTTTCAAATTTCCTTTCTTCCCGAGTCGATCTGTAATCGGTGCCGTCATCCGATCGAAAACACTGGCTTTCCCTTCATCTCCGTGACCCTTAGGCTGACCCTTGGTCTGGCCTCGGGTGTCGTTTCTCGAGTTGAGACCAAGCGAGATGGTGTGCAAGCGCACTGCCTCTTCACCTTGGCAAAATTTATGGACTATGTTCACACATTCGTCCATGCTTTCTGGCATCTTTCTAGATAACTTGTCATACAACTTCATGTTCCTGATTCCTGCAACGAAAAAATTGACCTGAAGTGTCTCGTTGAGATTGTGGACTTTCATTGCTTCGAGGTTAAAACGCTTCATATAATCAATAGTTGACTCATTCCTTTCTTGCTTGATGTTAGTCAAATGGGTAGAACTCAGATGAAACTTCTTGTTTCCAATAAACGCGTCGCGAAACTTTTGTCCCAACTGCACGAAGCTAGAAATCGACCCGGGTCTCAATTTGTGGAAACACTCTCGAGCTCGACCTGTTAACAAGGTGTCAAATGCTCGACACTTCATAGCGTCGTTCGCATTTCTTAGCCTCATCATCGATATGTATCGGTATAGATGATCCTCAGGATCTGTTGTGCCGTCATACGGATCCATTTTTGGGGGTTTGAAGGACTCGGGCATCCGGTAATGCTCGATCTCAGCTACAAAAGGCGACTCAAGCCAATCGATGTCTCGATCCTTACCAACGATACGATTGAACTCGTCTCGTATACTCTCCTCGATCCTTCTTAAAGGCTTCTCTTGCGCGACCCGCCTCTTGTAGTTGGTGGCACTGACTTCTATCTCGTCTTCACATTCTTCTCGAATATCCACCAGCTTCTTCCCCTTCGCGTTTTCTAACTCTTTCTGGCCTGGTTGGTCTAAAGGTTGCCCGTCCAGAAAATCACGGAACCCCTTTTCAACAAACACGGACGCTACGACACGCTTAAGTGCTTCTTCATCTAATGATGCCAAGTGGTCCGCAACACCCTGCAACTGGGGAGAAAGCTGTGGTTTCTGTGTTTGCACAACTGCAGCCTTAGAACCAGTGGGCTTTTCTAGGACATTCTGGTTTTGTTCCCCTACTGGCTCTAGGTCTGTGTGTTCTTCATTCTGTACGTTCTTACTGCCTGCTTTTCTTCTTGTTGACGGCGCCATCGTACTACTCTCTCTAAATCACCGATAGATAAAGGATGCCCCTCCTTCTAGCGCCAATGATGATGCTAAATAAAGCACCAGTGATGTGTCAAGGTTGTTTAGAATCTAGGGGTGAAATAGAAAGAAGACGCAATGTGAAAAAGATGGTGCCTTTTATGGAAAGATGGTAGTTTTTATATTGTACGGCTGGGTTCAAGAATGTATCTTGAATTGCCTACGTATCCTGTCTGGAATCCAGGAATCAAGCCTAACGTAGTTCCTGGATGTATGTATTTATAGGCACATGTCCCTCTTCTGCCCTACATTTAGGGCGGTTTAGTTTATTGACAAATATGACCTTGGCCTCCTGTCCAAGTTACTTCTTAGATATCGGCTCGATGTACATCGACATGGTCATGCCAATGTGGAAACCTTCTACATAATTAACTCATAATGTAAATAATCTTGATCATGTCGAGATGGCTCACCCGACTCGACATCCTTGTCATACCTGGACCTCTTCCACATTCCAGCTGGACCACTCAGATAATTCCACGTGTAAGGGTGACATATCGTATCGTCACTGAACGTTATAACCCATTTTGCCAACTACTTGACTTAGTCCTTGATTCCGATATTTCATATAGTGGCGATTATAAAGTTATTCTAAGTATTTTATTTTATAGTTATTAGGTAATTAATGTAGAATTTCATTTAGATAATATTTATAACTACTTTATTAAGTTATACACACTTTTTATTTTTTTAATAAATCTTAGATGGATAAAATTAATATGATTATAATGTTGACAACATACGTTACTGAGTTAGAAATTTAATCTAGAAGAGCTATATTGTTTGCATTATGATAGTTTATATATTATCGCTTATTTTGCTCGAGGACGATCAAAAGCTAAGTGGGGAGTAGTTGATGTATGATAAAAATATAATCATATTTAATGACTTTTTATATCGTATTTACGATAATATCGTATAAATTCTATAAAAATATATCTAAAAACACATAAAAATCGAAATCATTATAAATAGATATTATCGTTATTATTTTAGTAAAACTTATAGTTTTTATGATCAAAATTACTGTGGCTCGTGTTTTTGACTGTTTCAGGGTTCGTATGATAGAAAACTGAAGAATTAAAACCGAAACAGTACGAAACGGAAGAAAGATATTTTTCAAGATCCGCCCGAACCGGAAAAACCCAGCCCAAGCCGGAATCTCTCTGCCACCAGCACATGGGGACTGTCAGGAGAGAATCTCCACTGTAGCACCGGCGCGCGCCGGGACTACACCGGCCCGCGCCGGCCTTGACACCCACTCTATAAATACTCCTCATTTGCAGCTTGAGGAGGTTGTACCAATATATATATATCACTTATATATATATATATATATATATATATTATCTTAATCTAGTATGTAGTTTTGTAAATACCGTAAACGACACTCTGTCGAAATAATACTGTAGTATAAGTATCGTTTTAATACTTAGGAGGTTTATCAAGGCTCGTTGTTGCTAAGGAGTTGCTATTTCCGGAGAATACAGCTCTGACACTACAATTTTAATCTGGTAACTTTTTAATGTATTTATGTTTGTTTGTTGTTATTAGTATTTATATATTAGTTATAATGATATTAGGCTAACTCTATATCTAGCCAAGATATGAAACTAAATTAGTTTATCTTTTTAGGGGAATAGATGATGTCTATGTTAAAATTGAATTAAAATCGATTATAATGAATCTTTTTCTATCTTGTAACGTATTGATAATATTCGGATTGGCGTAATTAACCAAGATGAATCGCAACATATAACCTAACGATGAACTGACCGGAGAAGTTAGGATATGAGATAAAGGATAGAAAAACCGGAGGGTAAAAATGGCCGAGTGAAAACGTGACAACGGAATCCTATTTCCTAGCCGGGGGCAGATTTGTCTTGGGAGAGATGAATCTTATTAAATTTGTGTTCACGATCATAATAATGTTAAAATCACAGTTTGATTAAAACTACACCGTTTGTGTTAAATCGATCCGCCTGACAACCGGAGCCTCTTGAATAACATCGGCCGTCTGACAAACGGAATAACCTCTTTTATCCGGGGTAGATTTGTACTCGGTACCTGTTCAGACTAACTAAGATTAGCATGGGGCAGTTGTGGAGATTAAACTGATGACAATTTGACATATGACAATTTCATACACTCGTGTGAGGAGGAGTTGTCTAGCTTAGGAATACACCGATTCATATATAATTGATTCACCTTAAAATAAGGAAAGATCGAGCACATCTATTTCTACTAAAAAGAGATACTGATTCAGTGACATATTCTTGGCTAGTCTTTTATAATATTACTAGTATTTATATCTTATATATTGTATTGGTACCTATATATATTTATATCTATATCTGTTTTAGTTTTATGCATTTATTTACTGTTTTAAGGTTACTAAATAGAAAAAAAAAAAAAAATGAGTTAATAAAAGCTTCTTGGTGTTTAGCCACACTTTGAATTACCATACGTTTCCCTGAGGATTCGACACCTGACTCACCATACTAGCACTACAGTTTGACCCGATACACTGTCGGTTAAGGGCTGGAATAGTACTAGGAAAACCCACGTCAGTGCCCTTGAATGATGATGTAACACAGATAAGCTACGCTACAAACCAATAATCATGACATGTTGATGAGCATGAAGTGATCCCTAAAGTTTGAGTCGGTCTCATCAAAATATGTTGCACACAGATACTTTATGGTGAGTTGCACCATGCGTAGTGCCCTTGAATGATGATGTAACACAGATAAGCTATGCTACAAATCAATAATCATGACATGTTGATGAGCATGAAGTGATCCCTAAAGTTTGAGTCGGTCTCATCAAAATATGTTGCACACATATACTTTATGGTGAGTTGCACCATGCGTAGTGCCCTTGAATGATGATGTAACACAGATAAGCTATGCTACAAACCAATAATCAAGACATGTTGATGAGCATGAAGTCATCCCTAAAGTTTGAGTCGGTCTTATCAAAATATGTTGCACACAGATACTTTATGGTGAGTTGCACCATGCGTATTGCCCTTGAATGATGATGTAACACAGATAAGCTATGCTACAAACAAATAATCATGACATGTTGATGAGCATGAAGTGATCCCTAAAGTTTGAGTCAGTCTCATCAAAATATGTTGCACACAAATACTTTATGGTGAGTTGCACCATGCGCAGTGCCCTTGAATGATGATGTAACACAGATAAGCTATGCTACAAACCAATAATCATGACATGTTGATGAGCATGAAGTGATCCCTAAAGTTTGAGTCGGTCTCATCAAAATATGTTGCACACAGATACTTTATAGTGAGTTGCACCATGCGTAGTGCCCTTGAATGATGATGTAACACAGATAAGCTATGCTACAAACCAATAATCATGACATGTTGATGAGCATGAAGTGATCCCTAAAGTTTGAGTCGGTCTCATCAAAATATGTTGCACATAGATACTTTATGGTGAGTTGCACCATGCGTAGTGCTCTTGAATGATGATGTAACATAGATAAGCTATGCTACAAACCAATAATCTTGACATGTTGATGAGCATGAAGTGATCCCTAAAGTTTGAGTCGGTCTCATCAAAATATGTTGCACACAGATACTTTATGGTGAGTTGCACCATGCGTAGTGCCCTTGAATGATGATGTAACACAGATAAGCTATGCTACAAACCAATAATCATGACATTTTGATGAGCATGAAGTGATCCCAAAAGTTTGAGTCGGTCTCATCAAAATATGTTGCACACAGATACTTTATGGTGAGTTGCACCATGCGTAGTGCCCTTGAATGATGATGTAACACAGATAAGCTATGCTACAAACCAATAATCATGACATGTTGATGAGCATGAAGTGATCCCTAAAGTTTGAGTCGGTCTCATCAAAATATGTTGCACACAGATACTTTATGGTGAGTTGCACCATGCGTAGTGCCCTTGTAGTCTTGAAAGTGTACACGATCGGTGCAGTCCCTCCGTACATAGGGTCTCGGACTTACGGGGTGGTGTTCCTCCGTACGTAGGGTCCAAAGACTTACGAATTTATCCACTTTATCCGAACGCCCACACATTGCGATATAAACTTGTGCCTCACCAACAATATTACGATGATTAGTCTTTTAACTACAAACGTACGTCTGTTATTAATTTTTAACTAGCCACAAAAGTATTTTCAAGTAAGCTCCCTCACCTCTACTACTCTCTTTCCTAGACGACAAGACACGGACAAGGCCTAGCACATACACAAACACAGAGGAATGCTAAAAAAGACTAATCATCGTAATATTCTTGGTAAGGCACAAGTGTGGGTTATATTTCACGCCAATATTATCATTGGACTGCACCGAGATACTTTAATGCGTGTACACTATCAGGTTTTCACCCGTTGATATTGGTGAGATCCGCCAATATGTTGCACACAGATACTTTATGGTGAGTTGCATCATGCGTAGTGCCCTTGAATGATTATGTAACAAAGATAAGCTACGCTATAAACCAATAATCACGACATGTTGATGAGCATGAAGTGAACCCTAAAGTTTGAGTCGGTCTCACAAAGATAACTTAATAAATTACCTAAAGTTTGAGTCCAAAGACATATTGAATGATGAAGAAAGACTAATCAACGAAAATGTAAGATTTGTTGTTAAAAGACTAAACATCGTAACATTCTTGGTAAGGCACAAGTCTATATCGCGATGTGTGGGTGTTCGGATAAAGTGGATAACTTCGTAAGTCTTTGTACCCTACGTACGGAGGAACCCCACCCTGTAAGTCCGAGACCCTACGTACGGAGGGACTGCACCGAGCGTGTACACTATGGGGTTTTCCCCAATGGATATTGGTGTGATCCGCCAATATGTTGCACACAGATACTTTATAGTGAGTTGCACCATGCGTAGTGCCCTTGAATGATGATGTAACAAAGATAAGCTATGCTACAAACCAATAATCACAACATGTTGATGAGCATGAAGTGATCCCTAAAGTTTGAGTCGGTCTCACAAAGATAACTTAATAAATTATGAACCTTTCGTTGTAAGATTTAATTATATTTTAGCTTCTTAATCTTGCTAAGTACTTTTTACTTACCTCAATTTCATGTTTTGTTGCATGTTTTTGTGGTGAGAAGACGAACAGGTTGAGCATGTGATGGATGATGACTTGGGGGACGATGTTTGAGTCCAAGTGTCACTTGATGTTTTCCGTTTCATTTATTATAAGATGTATCAAACTATGTTGTTATTTCAATATCAAGACAAGCGTCGTACTTTCTTTAAGGCTTTGTAAGATTTGTTGTTTTACTTTCGTTTTGGGCATCGTATGTTGTATGCTACCTTGTTGTTGTTGATGATATATGGGCCCACTGGGCCGGGTTGTTTGTAACTGGTCCAGGCCCATTATAAATGTTATCATTCCCCTGTGTTTGTGTATGTGCTAGGCCTTGTCCGTGTCTTGTGGTCTAGGAAAGAGAGTAGTAGAGGTGAGGGAGCTTACTTGAAAACTTATGTGGCTAGTTCACAATTAATAACAGACGTACGTGTGTAGTTAAAAGACTAAACATCGTAAAATTCTTGGTAAGGCACAAGTCTAGATCGCGATGTGTGGGCGTTCAGATAAAGTTCGTAAGTCATTGGACTCTACGTACGGAGGAACCCCACCCCGTAAGTCCGACACCCTACGTACGGAGGGACTGCACCAAGCGTGTACACTATGGGGTTTTCCCCAATGGATATTGGTGTGATCCGCCAATATGTTGCACACAGATACTTTATGGTGAGTAGCAACATGCGTAGTGCCCTTGAATGATGATGTAACAAAGATAAGCTATGCTACAAACCAATAATCATGACATGTTGATGAGCATGAAGTGATCCCTAAAGTTTGAGTCGGTCTCACAAAGATAACTTAATAAATTATGAACCTTTCGTTGTAAGATTTAATTATATTTTAGCTTCTTAATCTTGCTAAGTACTTTTTACTTACCTCAATTTCATGTTTTGTTGCATGTTTTTGGGGTGAGAAGACGTTGTAAGATTTAATTATATTTTAGCTTCTTAATCTTGCTAAGTACTTTTTACTTACCTCAATTTCATGTTTTGTTGCATGTTTTTGGGGTGAGAAGACGAACAGGTTGAGCATGTGATGGATGATGACTTTGGGGACGATATTTGAGTCCAAGTTTCACTTGATGTTTTATATTTCATTTATTATAAGATGTATCAAACTATGTTGTTATTTCAATATCAAGAAAAGCGTCGTACTTTCTTTAAGGCTTTGTAAGATTTGTTGTTTAACTTTCGTTTTGGGCATCGTATGTTGTAAGCTGCCTAGTTGTTGTTGATGATATATGGGCCCACTGGGCCGGGTTGTTTGTAAATGGGCCAGGCCCGTTATAAATGTTATCATACCTCAATGTTTGTGTATGTGCTAGGCCTTGGCCGTGTCTTGTGGTCTAGGAAAGAGAGTAGTAGAGGTGAGGGAGCTTACGTGAAAATACTTAGGTGGCTAGTTAACAATTAATAACAGACGTACGTTTGTAGTTAAAAGACTAAACATCGTAACATTCTTGGTAAGGCACAAGTCTATATCGTGATGTGTGGGCGTTCAGATAAAGTGGATAACTTCGTAAGTTTTTGGACTCTACGTACGGAGGAACCCCACCCCGTAAGTCCGAGACACGACGTACGGAGGGACTGCACCGAGCGTGTACACTATCAGGTTTTCACCCGCCAATATTGGTGTGATCCGACAATATGTTGCACACAGATACTTTATGGTGTGAGAGATTACTTGAAAATACTTAGGCGGCTAGTTAACAATTAATAACAGACGTACGTGTGTAGTTAAAAGACTAAACATCGTAACATTCTTGGTAAGGCACAAGTCTATATCGCGATGTGTGGGTGTTCGGATAAAGTGGATAACTTCGTAAGTCATTGGACTCTACGTACGGAGGAACCCCACCCCGTAAGTCCGAGACCCTACGTACGGAGGGACTGCACCGAGCGTGTACACTATCGGGTTCTTGGTAAGGCACAAGTCTAGATCGCGATGTGTGGGTGTTCGGATAAAGTGGATAACTTCGTAAGTCATTGGACTCTACGTACGGAGGAACACCACCCCGTAAGTCCGAGACCCTACGTACGGAGGGGCTGCACCGAGCGTGTACACTATCAGGTTTTCACCCGTTGATATTGGTGTGATCCGCCAATATGTTGCACACAGATACTTTATGGTGAGTTGCACCATGCGTAGTGCCCTTGAATGATGATGTAACAAAGATAAGCTACGCTACAAACCAATAATCACGACATGTTGATGAGCATGAAGTGAACCCTAAAGTTTGAGTCGGTCTCACAAAGATTTTCAAGTAAGCTCCCTCACCTCTACTAATCTCTTTCCTAGACCACAAGACATGGACAAGGCCTAGCACATACACAAACACTGACGAATGCTAAAACTTATAATGGGCCTGGCCCAGTTACAAACAACCCGGCCCAGTGGGCCCATATATCATCAACAACTACAAGGTAGCTTATAACATACGATGCCCAAAACTTTAGGGGTGATAAGTTACCTAAATATGTACACATGTCTTGACAAGGCCTAGCACAACTTTCTTTAAGGCTTTGTAAGATTTTTTGTTTTACTTTCATTTTGGGCATCGTATGTTGTAAGCCACCTTGTTGTTGTTGAAGATATATGGGCCCATTGGGCCGGGTTGTTTGTAACTGGTCCAGGCCCATTATAAGTTTTAGCATTCCTATGTGTTTGTGTATGTGCTAGGCCTTGTCCGTGTCGATGTTTTCTATTTCATTTATTATAAGATGTATCAAACTATTTTGTTATTTCAATATCTAGACAAGCGTCGTACTTTCTTTAAGGCTTTGTAAGATTTGTTGTTTTACTTTCGTTTTGGGCATCGTATGTTGTAAGCTACCTTGTAGTTGTTGATGATATATGGGCCCACTGGACTGGGTTGTTTGTAACTGGACCAGGCCCATTATAAATGTTATCATACCTCAGTGTTTGTGTATGTGCTAG
The DNA here is from genome assembly GCA_024500145.1 of Gentiana dahurica var. dahurica. Lineage (NCBI taxonomy): Eukaryota > Viridiplantae > Streptophyta > Magnoliopsida > Gentianales > Gentianaceae > Gentiana > Gentiana dahurica. The sequence continues at coordinate 5,853,459 of CM044908.1, forward strand.
GCCTTGTCCGTGTCTTGTGGTCTAGGAAAGAAAGTAGTACAGGTGAGGGAGCTTACTTGAAAATACTTATGTGGCTAGTTAACCCACTTTATCCGAACACCCACACATCGCGATATAGACTTGTGCCTTACCAAGAATATTACGATGATTAGTCTTTTAACTACAAATGTACGTCTGTTATTAATTGTTAACTAGCCACATAAGTATTTTCAAGTAAGCTCCCTCACCTCTACTACTCTCTTCTTTCATTTTGGGCATCGTATGTTGTATGCTACCTTGTTGTTGTTGATGATATATGGGCCCACTGGGCCGGGTTGTTTGTAACTGGTCCAGGCCCATTATAAGTAGCATAGCTTATCTTTGTTACATATCATAGTGTTTGGTATGGGCTACTCACCATAAAGTATCTGTGTGCAACATATTGGCGGATCACACCAATATCAACGGGTGAAAACCTGATAGTGTACACGCTCGGTGCAGTCCCTCCGTACGTAGGGTCTCGGACTTACGGTGTGGTGTTCCTCCGTACGTAGGGTCCAAAGACTTACGAAGTTATCCACTTTATCCGAACACCCACACATCACGATATAGACTTGTGCCTTACCAAGAATATTACGATGATTAGTCTTTTAACTACAAACGTACGTCTGTTATTAATTGTTAACTAGCAACATAAGTATTTTCAAGTAAGCTCCCTCACCTCTACTACTCTCTTTCCTAGACCGCAAGACACGGACAAGGCCTAGCACATACACAAACACTGACGAATGCTAAAACTTATAATGGGCCTGGACCAGTTACAAACAACCCGGCCTAGTGGGCCCATATATCATCAACAACAACAAGGTAGCTTACAACATACGATGCCCGGACACTTTATGGTGAGTAGCACCAAGCGTAGTGCCCTAGAATGATGATGTAACAAAGATAAGCTATGCTACAAACCAATAATCATGACAACCCGCCACGTGTGATCCGCCAATATGTTGCGGACGGACACTTTATGGTGAGTAGCACCAAGCGTAGTGCCCTTGAATGATGATGTAACAAAGTTAAGCTACGCTACAAACCAATAATCATGACATGTTGATGAGCATGAAGTGAACCCTAAAGTTTGAGTCGGTCTCACAAAGATAACTTAATATATTATGAACCTTTCGTTGTAAGATTTAATTATATTTTATCTTCTTAATCTTGCTAAGTACTTTTTACTTACCATGATTTCATTTTTTGTTGCATGTTTTTGGGGTGAGAAGACGAACAGGTTGAGAATGTGATGGATGATGAGTTTAGGGACGATGTTTAAGTCCAAGTTTCACTTGATGTTTTATATTTCATTTAGTATAAGATGTATCAAACTATGTTGTTATTTCAATATCAAGACAAGCGTCGTACTTTCTTTAAGGCTTTGTAAGATTTTTTGTTTAACTTTCATTTTGGGCATCGTATGTTGTATGCTACCTTGTAGTTGTTGATGATATATGGGCCCACTGGGCCGGGTTGTTTGTAACTGGTCCAGGCCCATTATAAGTTTTAGCATTCGTCAGTGTTTGTGTATGTGCTAGGCCTTGTCCGTGTCTTGTGGTCTAGGAAAGAGAGTAGTAGAGGTGAGGGAGCTTACTTGAAAATACTTATGTGGCTAGTTAACAATTAATAACAGACGTACGTTGTTGGGGAGATTTTTGCATCATTAAAACAAAAGAAAATTTATAAAACCTATACTACCATGCAAAACTACCTCCTAACCGGCCGAATACCGGGTAGTTGCTAGTAAAGTTGGATAAGTACGGGTATCGATCCTCAGGGAAAAGGGATATTGAATCTAATCTAATTAATCCTTCTTTATTAACCTAAACCTAAACTAAAACGGAAAATAAACCGGACAGAGGATTGTTAATCCAAAGCCAGGAAGGATAAAAGCGATAAAAACATAAATAAAACTACATCTACGAAAGCGGTAAATCTATCTACTGAACAACCATGAACAAACCATGATCAACCTCTTCCCAACAACCATCATCTCACCGAAAGAAATAAGATCAACACATATTCATTCACAAGTTATCTTGGATTATTATCTTATCTAAAGAAGCGTTTCCTCTTCCGATTTATCACGCCATTAATTAGTTTACCTTCCGGTCTTAACTAACATGTATACGAAGCAAAGATACGGATTAAATCCTAATCTAACAACCTTATCCCTCAACTTCCGTTTGTTGGAATAATAATTGTTAATCTCTATCATGGCAATCTAACGAATTTATTAACTTCCGTTATCTAAATTCGATTAACATAAACCATACAAAACATGAAAGAGAACAAGAACAACTTAATGAATTAAACACATGAAAAATCCTATCTTTCCGGTAACGGTGATATCCCTCAATTCAATTCTAAGAAAATCTTGCATCGAATTAATTAAATTGTGGTTCTCTCGTAAACCTAGATATTTAACCTACAAACTTCCGTTATGTATAGATTAAAAATCCAAACTTTCCTACGGTGATCTAAACTACACCGACTTCCGTCATACGGTAGCATCAACAAACAATAATCTTCCGATATAAATTGCACGATACAAATAATCATAGGAAAAGAAACAATTGAACTAAAACTTACAAAATCATCCATGAAAAGAAATAAAAGTGCTGCTGAAAAGAAGCTTCACAAAGCTGTCCATGGCTGCCTTTCATCATGCTCGAACAAGAAAAGAAAAGCGAACGAAATAAAACCTAATCTAACTTGCCACCCCAGCCTCCCAAAAGGGGCTGGGGCGACCTAGGGTTGCTCTCTTATGATTGGGGATCAATAGGAGTCGAAAATATATGTTTTAGGGTTGAAAACGCGCTGTATTTATAGGGAAAAGTAAGGCGGTTTCGGCTCAGTCGGTGGCGGACGCCCGTCCGGTATTATGGACGCTCGTCTAGCTGCCCTGGAACAGCTTCTGAACTTGTAACGCTCATATATCGGGCCTCGTAAGTCGTAATCGAGTGATTCAAAATCCTGTAGAATCCTCTCTTCAAGCCCTACAACTCTTCTCTTTAGGTCCAGAGTCAAATCGGTTGTTATCATATCAAGAACTGCGTTGGAAGTTCAGCACTACCCGGAATCCTGATTTTCTTCCTCTGGACGCTCGTCCAGTATCTCAGACGTTCGTTCATTCAGCTTGAACTTGTTCTAGACGTTCGTTCATTCAGCGTCCAAACTCTCTGATCTAAATTCTTCAGCTCTGGACGCCAGTTTGCCCCTTCAGACGCCCGTCCTGTCTTGGACGCTCGTCCACTTGATCTTGGACGCCAGTCTGATTACGATCCCCTTCAAACTAATTACCATTTTGCATCATTAAAACAAAAGAAAATTTATAAAACCTATACTACCATGCAAAACTACCTCCTAACCGGCCGAATACCGGGTAGTTGCTAGTAAAGTTGGATAAGTACGGGTATCGATCCTCAGGGAAAAGGGATATTGAATCTAATCTAATTAATCCTTCTTTATTAACCTAAACCTAAACTAAAACGGAAAATAAACTGGACAGAGGATTGTTAATCCAAAGCCAGGAAGGATAAAAGCGATAAAAACATAAATAAAACTACATCTACGAAAGCGGTAAATCTATCTAACAACTGAACAACCATGAACAAACCATGATCAACCTCTTCCCAACAACCATCATCTCACCGAAAGAAATAAGATCAACACATATTCATTCACAAGTTATCTTGGATTATTATCTTAACTAAAGAAGCGTTTCCTCTTCCGATTTATCACACCATTAATTAGTTTACCTTCCGGTCTTAACTAACATGTATACGAAGCAAAGATACGGATTAAATCCTAATCTAACAACCTTATCCTCAACTTCCGTTTGTTGGAATAATAATTGTTAATCTCTATCATGGCAATCTAACGAATGTATTAACTTCCGTTATCTAAATTGATTAACATAAACCATACAAAACATGAAAGAGAACAAGAACAACTTAATGAATTAAACACATGAAAAATCCTATCTTTCCGGTAACGGTGATATCCCTCAATTCAATTCTAAGAAAATCTTGCATCGAATTAATTAAATTGTGGTTCTCTCGTAAACCTAGATATTTAACCTACGAACTTCCGTTATGTATAGGTTAAAGATCTAATCTTTCCTATGGTGATCTAAACTACACCGACTTCCGTCATACGGTAGCATCAACAAACAATAATCTTCCGATATAAATTGCACGATACAAATAATCATAGGAAAAGAAACAATTGAACTAAAACTTACAAAATCATCCATGAAAAGAAATAAAAGTGCTGCTGAAAAGAAGCTTCACAAAGCTGTCCATGGCTGCCTTTCATCATGCTCGAACAAGAAAAGAAAAGCGAACGAAATAAAACCTAATCTAACTTGCCACCCCAGCCTCCCAAAAGGGGCTGGGGCGACCTAGGGTTGCTCTCTTATGATTGGGGATCAATAGGAGTCGAAAATATATGTTTTAGGGTTGAAAACGTGCTGCTATTTATAGAAAATCCGAGGCGGTTGCTACAGTAACGGTGCCGGACGCCCGTTCACAAGGTCGGACGCCCGTCTAGCTGCCCTGGAACAGCTTCTGAACTTGTAACGCTCATATATCGGGCCTCGTAAGTCGTAATCGAGTGATTCAAAATCCTGTAGAATCCTCTCTTCAAGCCCTACAACTCTTCTCTTTAGGTCCAGAGTCAAATCGGTTGTTATCATATCAAGAACTGCGTTGGAAGTTCAGCACTACCCGGAATCCTGATTTTCTTCCTCTGGACGCTCGTCCAGTATCTCAGACGTTCGTTCATTCAGCTTGAACTTGTTCTAGACGTTCGTTCATTCAGCGTCCAAACTCTCTGATCTAAATTCTTCAGCTCTGGACGCCAGTTTGCCCCTTCAGACGCCCGTCCTGTCTTGGACGCTCGTCCACTTGATCTTGGACGCCAGTCTGATGACGATCAACTTGATAATTCCATCTTTATCTTGATTTATTCTTTCCTTATCTCTTCCTATCTTCCATAAACTTGATTGATCCTCTATTATCTCGAAATTAGCTCTTTAGGATCACCTTTTCCACCATCCATTAGTATCTACAAGCATCGAAAACATACCAAAACGTAACAATTTCCAAAACAACATAAAATCATCAAATAAACACATAAACGATACGTTTTCATATTCAACCATTAAAAACCTCACTTGCTCAATATTTCCATATAAACACTTGATTCTTATGCAAATTATATAAATACGGGGGAAATCATTATAAAATATATCAATATAAAACGTGTAAAAACACCCTTAACATACGTTTGTAGTTAAAAGATAAGTATTTTCAAGTAAGCTCTCTCACCCCTACTACTCTCTTTCCTAGACCACAAGACACGGACAAGGCCTAGCACATACACAAACACTGACGAATGCTAAAACTTATAATGGGCCTGGACCAGTTACAAACAACCCGGCCCAGTAGGCCCATATATCATCAACAACAACAAGGTAGCTTACAACATACGAAGCCCAAAATGAAAGTTAAACAAAAAATCTTTCAAAGCCTTAAAGAAAGTACGACGCTTGTCTTGATATTGAACTAACAACATAGTTTGATACATCTTAAAATAAATGAAACAGAAAACATTAAGTGAAACTTGGACTCAAACATCATCCCCAAAGTCATCATCCATGACATGCTCAACCTGTTCGTCTTCTCACCACAAAAACATGCAACAAAACATGAAATTGAGGTAAGTAAAAAGTACTTAGCAAGATTAAGAAGCTAAAATATAATTAAATCTTACAAGGAAAGGTTCGTCTCCAAAGTCATCATCCATCACATGCTCAACTTGTTCGTCTTCTCACCCCAAAAACATACAACAAATCATGCAATTGAGGTAAGTACAAAGTACTTAGGAAGATTAAGAAGCTAAAATTTAATTAAATCTTACAACGAAAGGTTCATAATTTATTAAGTTATCTTTGTGGGACCGACTCAAACTTTAGGGTTCACTTCATGCTCATCAACATGTCATGATTATTGGTTTATAGCATAGCTTATCTTTGTTACATCATCATTCAAGGGCACTACGCATGGTGCAACTCACCATAAAGTATCTGTGTGCAACATATTGGCGGATCACACCAATATCAACGGGTGAAAACCTGATAGTGTACACGCTCGGTGCAGTCCCTCCGTACGTAGGGTCTCGGACTTACGGGGTGGTGTTCCTCCGTACGTAGGGTCCAAAGACTTACGAAGTTATCCACTATATCATCAACAACTACAAGGTAGCTTACAACATATGATGCCCAAAACGAAAGTAAAACAAGAAATCTTACAAAGCCTTAAAGAAAGTACGACGCTTGTCTTGATATTGAAATAACAACATAGTTTGATACATCTTATAATAAATGAAACGGAAAACATCAAGTGAAACTTGGACTCAAACATCGTCCCCAAAATCATCATCCATCACATGCTCAACCTGTTCGTCTTCTCACCCCAAAAACATGCAACAAAACATGAAATTGAGGTAAGTAAAAAGTACTTAGCAAGATTAAGAAGCTAAAATATAATTAAATCTTACAACGAAAGGTTCATAATTTATTAAGTTATCTTTGTGAGACCGACTCAAACTTTAGGGATCACTTCATGCTCATCAACATGTCATGATTATTGGTTTGTAGCATAGCTTATCTTTGTTACATCATCATTCAAGGGCACTACGCATGGTGCAACTCACCATAAAGTATCCGTGTGCAACATATTGTCGGATCACACCAATATCAACGGGTGAAAACCTGATAGTGTACACGCTCGGTGCAGTCCCTCCGTACGTAGGGTCTCGGACTTACGGGGTGGTGTTCCTCCGTACGTAGGGTCCAAAGACTTACGAAGTTATCCACTTTATCCGAACACCCACACATCGCGATATAGACTTGTGCCTTACCAAGAATGTTACGATGATTTGTCTTTTAACTACAAACATACGTCTGTTATTAATTGTTAACTAGCCACCTAAGTATTTTCAAGTAAGCTCCCTCACCTCTACTACTCTCTTTCCTAGACCACAAGACACGGACAAGGCCTAGCACATACACAAACACAGAGGAATGCTAAAACTTATAATGGGCCTGGACCAGTTACTCGCTTGGTGCAGTCCCTCCGTACGTAGGGTCTCGGTTGTACGGGGTAGCGTTCCTCCGTACGTAATGTCCAAAGACTTACTGTTGGGGAGATTTTGCATCATTAAAACAAAAGAAAATTTATAAACCTATACTACCATGCAAAACTACCTCCTAACCGGCCGAATACCGGGTAGTTGCTAGTAAAGTTGGATAAGTACGGGTATCGATCCTCAGGAAATTGGGATGTCGAATCTAACTTCATTAATTCCTCCTTTATTAACTAAAACCTAAACCTAAACTAAAACGGAAAAGTAAACTGGACAGAGGATTGTTAATCCAAAGCCAGGAAGGATAAAAGCGATAAAAACATAAAATAAATCTAAACTACAACAATAAATCTATATAACGAACATGATAACGACTGAAGCGATTAAACATGGAACAAATCATAATCCACCATCCCGCAACCCTTAATTTCTTCCCTAGATTATCTTATAGTGAATTAATTCAAGTTGTGGTTTCACCTATCAAACGTATGAATTCCTACTTTCGTAGATGAATTCGCCTATCAATCTCTATCTTTCGATTTACGGAGATTAACGCATCATAAAATAAACCAAGGTGCAAGATTTACTAGATCTAACAACCTAGACATTCAACCTATCAACTTTCGTTTGATATAGATCAAAACGTCTATTCTTTCCTATGGTGATCTCGCGTTTACACCGACTTTCGTCCTACGGTAAACATCAATCGCAAACATCTTTCGATATAAATTTGCAATAACAAATAATCATAGAAAAGATACGAACTTGGAATTTAAACTTACAAGATATCCAGAAAAAGAAAGTAAAAACGCTGCAGAGAGATATCCATGGCTGCTCCATGTTTATTCAACCTCAAAACATCATCATGGTTCAAGAAACGAAGGAAAAACAAACAAAATAAAAGACCTAATCTAACCCCGATCACCCGAGCACAAGGCTCGGGTGATCGGTCTTGAAACTGCTCTCAAGAGGCCGCTGCTTTGTGTGAAAAGTCGGCTGCATAATTTTGTGTGATTAGGGTTCATGCGGGCTGCTGTATTTATAATCATCAAAGGCGGTTGCTACAGTAAAAGGGGCGGACGCCCGTTTGATCACAATGGACGCTCGTCCAAGCTAAACCAGACGGAAGGTGGACGTTCGTTTGAAAGGCGTCTGAACATCCTGTACCAAAATTAAGCTCCTGAACGCTGGTTTGCGAATGGACTCAAACTTCTAAAATTCATATCTTGAGTTGTAGACCTCCAAAAATTATGATCCGAATGTCATAATTAAGCTCTCGGAAAACTCTACAACTTTCATTCAGGACTCTTCTTCAGAAAACGCCTTTTTGATTAGCCCGTCGTATTACGAGTATATTACGACATTTTCCAGTAATTTCCGCAACAGCATCCAAACTTGTAATGATCATATCTCGGGCCTCGTAAGTCGGAATGAAGTGATTCAAAATCCTGTAGAATCCTCTCTTCAAGCCCTACAAATCTTCTCTTGTGGTCGAGATTCAAATCACTTTATATCATATCAAGAACTGCGTCGGAAGTTCGGCTTCTTGAAAGCTTCATTCCAAGCTTTATCTCCATCTTCCTTCCATTTCACTTCTCTTCCATGCAGAACCTCATCATTTAATCCTCTTGCATGCCAAAATATGTATCTACAATATAGGAAAATATACCAAAGCGTAACACAATCCCAAAATAACATAAAATCACAATTTAAGCACATAAATCGTTACATTTTGCAATTAACCTATTAAAAACACCATTTACTCAATATCTCAATATAAGGCTCGATTTCTATGAAAAACATCCATATATGGGGGAAATTGATATAAAATATATCAATAAAAACACTACAAATTGACCCTGAACAACACCCCCACACTTATCTTTTTGCTCGTCCCGAGCAAAAAAAAACAAGACATACTATCAAGAATCCACATAACCTGACACGAGATATAGTCAAAATCATGACAAGCTAGTATTCAGTAAATCGACCTCACTCGGTGATGTGTGTCCAGAACCTACTAAACTTCCACCGATCCTCTCTTGATATATTACATCAAGCACTAACAGTTATCCGGTCAACTAAACGAAAACTTCATTCTATGTACAGCACTTACCTTACAAAAACTAATTACCAAGAACACCGTAACTAACTCACATTTAAAATCCTTTACTTGGTGCCAAGAAAATACCTTTCGGGTCTATACTGGGTTTAGATCAACTTGACTTAGAATTCCAAAAAAAAAGCGTATATTTTATATTTCCTATCGTCGCGTCTCAAAAGTATAACACACTCCCCTACATTAGAGGCAGTCACCCTGAGATCACTCAATCCCTTACTGTCCAAGGTAAACCACACTCCCCAATTGGGGCAGTATCCAAATGGACTCGAGGTGATAAATACAAACAAAATTCCTGCAAAGAAATTTTATTCATTTATTTCTATTTATAGATATATATATTATTTATTTATTTCAAACTCTTGGAAACTCTCGGTCAAGTATATTTCTAACACATTCAAGACTCTTAAAGTTTTCAATAACACTAAGGTACTGAGATTCTAACTGTGAATATAGCACAAGTTCTTAACTTTCATTAATGCTAAATAAGTGTTATATGTATCAAGAATTAACTTTCCTTTAACTAACCGGAAACTATTCTATATTTGGCTCTTCATCTAATAGGTTCGTGAAATGAAGTTCAAGTGAGTATCGACTTACTAAACCTATTCCAGAACATGATATGACTACTGATCACAACTAAAGGTGCCAGATTATAAAACTAGCATGCCAGTGAAATGTTACTCAGGACTAAACAAAAAATTTTGAAAATTGAAGCACTTTTCATAGAAAATTATAACTAATATGAGCAAATGAAAGTAGATACATAAATCATCTATCCCCTCCCCCACACTTAGATTGCAACTTGTCCTCAAGTTGTATAGAAATAAAAAAAATAGAGAACTTAGCTGATTGGATGCTGGCAATTCTGGAGGAACCAACAAGAACAAGGATTGCTTGCATAGCTCAGTAGACTGTGGAGCATCACAGGACAACTGAATTCACCGTGAAAGTGCACAATCGCTATAGAAAGTATCCTGCAGACATGATCAGTGCAAAAAGAGTCTACGGGGAAAAGATTAGACTTATACAAATAAAGCACATAAGGAAAAGAATTTATAGAGATATTCAAATTAAGCTCAACTAAAGATGGACACATATACATGAAAATATCACAAACTCGTAGGCTAGGTGCAACTACATGAAAATGCAATCTATATGAAATGAAAATCTAAAAAAACTTTCTGACAGGCTCAGTGTGATCAGGTCGGTTTGAAACCCTACAGTGACTACGGCCCGTACAGAAACAAAATAAAAATGAGGTAGTATTACGGAAACCGACAGTTAACTACACTCAAGAAAAAAATAAAAGAAAAATAGAAAAACAATGCAACTAGATGACATGCAACTAAATGATATGCATCTAAATGATATGCAAAAATGAAAGAAAATAAAAGAAAAAAACTAGCCCACTAATTAGCAACATGACATGTATAAAATAAACGTCTACCAAATAATGACAGGTTATGATAAACGACAGTGTTGTCCATTACATGCAGTGTAGACGCGCTTTATGACTCATCAAAAGTGATAGCATTATGTAAAACCAACAGTTAGCTATACTAAACAGATATAACTCATATGGCCTAAGACGTAGCATACGGAAAACCGACAGTAGCTACCCATATGAGTTACAAAAACAACAAGGAAGCACATAAGTCTCAAAGCTTAAAAGATTCATCACAGCGGTATGTAGCATACGGAAACCGACATTAGCTACTAATTAACAAATAGACCAGTTATAGCTTACGAGAACCGACAGTCACTATAACTTGCCTAGATGAATCATGTATAAGGATAAGATCATTTACTTAGCATGAATTCATAGATGGAAAGGTATAACATTCATATTCAGGACATCTATGTAAAATATAAATAGGCCATAGAAGCTCGAATGTAAGCAGTCCATACTAAATAAAAGCATTGAAAATAAAATCAAAAAAATCAGAACCTGGACTGCATTCCGGACGAACGTTCCAAATTCCAACTGAGCGTTCACTACAAATTTCAGCTCCGGACGGGCGTCCAACAAGACAAACGCTCGTCCACCTGCAGATATAAACTGGACGGGCGTCCAACAGAATAGACGCTCGTCCAAACAACGAATATGCACAGATTTGCAGGAACTAACACAGCAACCCTAAAACTTAGCAATTCATCACAGATCACATCAGCCTTATCAAATTAAAGCACAGGGGTTAGACTAGGTAACATCTAAACACAAACTTCACGTAAAACAAGTTGAGTAAAAAACTTTTGCACATTCTTAACCTAACGGTAATAGAAACACGGCAAAATAAAAACTCTCAACTTGGTATACGCTACTTTTATTAAAAACAAAAATTAAACGTAACAAAATCGAGAAATAAAAAGATCAGATTCAACATGACACCTATTCCCCGGCAACGGCGCCACTTTTGTTGGGGAGATTTTGCATCATTAAAACAAAAGAAAATTTATAAACCTATACTACCATGCAAAACTACCTCCTAACCGGCCGAATACCGGGTAGTTGCTAGTAAAGTTGGATAAGTACGGTATCGATCCTCAGGGAATTGGGATGTCGAATCTAACTTCATTAACTCATCTAATTGTTACTACTAAGAACGAAAAGGTAAACTGGACAGAGGATTGTTAATCCAAAGCCAGGAAGGATAATTGCGATCAACATAAAATAAATCTAAACTACAACAATAAATCTATCTAACGAACATGATAATGACTGAAGCGACTAAACATGGAACAAATCATAATCCACCATCCCGCAACCCTTAATTTCTTCCCTAGATTATCTTATAGTGAATTAATTCAAGTTGTGGTTTCACCTATCAAATGTATGAATTCCTACTTTCGTAGATGAATTCGCCTATCAATCTCTATCTTTCGATTTACGGAGATTAACGCATCATAAAATAAACCAAGGTGCAAGATTTACTAGATCTAACAACCTAGACATTCAACCTATCAACTTTCGTTTGATATAGATCAAAACGTCTATTCTTTCCTATGGTGATCTTGCGTTTACACCGACTTTCGTCCTACGGTAAACATCAATCGCAAACATCTTACGATATAAATTTACAATAACAAATAATCATAGAAAAGATACGAACTTGGAATTTAAACTTACAAGATATCCAAAAAAAGAAAATAAAAACGCTGAGAGATATCCATGGATGCTCCATGTTTATTCAACCTCAAAACAACACCATGATCCAAGAAACGAAGAGAAAAACAAACAAAATAAACACCTAATCTAACCCCGATCACCCGAGCACAAGGCTCGGGTGACCGGCCTTGTAGCCAAGATGCCGCTGCTGTTTGCTAATTTCGGCTGAAATAATTATGAATGATGAATTAGGGTTCATGCGTGCATATATATAGAAAACAAAGGCGGCTGCTCAATGGCGCTGCTAAACGGAAGCTGAACGTTCATTTGAGGCGTCTGAACTCCTGTACCAAAATTAGCTCCTGAACGCTGGTCTAAACTTCTAAAATTCATATCATGAGTTGTAGACCTCCAAAAATTATGATCCGAATGTCATAATTAAGCTCTCGGAAAACTCTACAACTTTCATTAAGGACTCTTCTTCAGAAAACGCCTTTTTGATTAGCCCGTCGTATTACGAGTATATTACGACATTTTCCAGTAATTTCAGCAATAGCATCCAAACTTGTAATGCTCATATCTCGGGCCTCGTAAGTCTGAATGAAGTGATTCAAAATCCTGTAGAATCCTCTCTTCAAGCCCTACAAATCTTCTCTTGAGGTCGAGAGTCAAATCACTTTATATCATATCAAGATCTGCGTCGGAAGTTCGGCTTCTTGAAAGCTTCATTCCAAGCTTTATCTCCATCTTCCTTCCATTTCACTTCTCTTCCATGCAGAACCTCATCATTTAATCCTCTTGCATGCCAAAATATGTATCTACAATATAGGAAAATATACCAAAGCATAACACAATCCCAAAATAACATAAAATCACAATTTAAGCACATAAATCGTTACATTTTGCAATTAACCTATTAAAAACACCATTTACTCAATATCTCAATATAAGGCTCGATTTCTATGAAAAACATCCATATATGGGGGACATTGATATAAAATATATCATTAAAAACACTACAAATTGACCCTGAACACTTACGAATTATCCACTTTATCTGAACGCCTACACACTGCGATATAGACTTGTGCCTTACCAACAATGTTATGATGTTTAGTCTTTTAACTACACACGTGCGTTTGTTATTAATTGTTAACTAGTCACCTAAGTATTTTCAAGTAAGCACCCTCACCTCTACTACTCTGTTCCCTAGACCAGAAGACACGGACAAGGCCTAGCACATACACAAACATTGAGGAATGCTAACATTTATAATGGGCCTAGCCCAGTTACGAACAACCCGGCCCAGCGGGCCCATATATTATCAACAACAACAATATAGTTTACAACATACGATGCCCAAAACAAAAGTAAAACAACAAATCTTATAATAAATGAAACAGAAAAAATCAAGTGAAACTTGGACTCAAACATCGTCCCCAAAGTCATCATCCATCACATGCTGAACCTGTTCGTCTTCTCACCCCAAAAACATACAGCAAAACATGCAATTGAGGTAAGTACAAAGAACTTAGCAAGATTAAGAAGCTAAAATATAATTAAATCTTACAACGAAAGGTTCATAATTTATTAAGTTATCATTGTGAGACCGACTCAAACTTTAGGGTTCACTTCATTTTCATCAACATGTCATGATTATTGGTTTATAGCGTAGCTTATCTTTGTTACATCATCATTCAAGGGCACTACGCATGGTGATACTCACCATAAAGTATCTGTGCGCAACATATTTGCGGATCACACCAATATCCATGGGGGAAAACCCGATAGTGTAAACGCTCGGTGCAGTCCCTCCGTACGTTGGGTCTCGGACTTACGGGGTGGTGTTCCTCCTTACGTAAAGTCCAATGACTTACGAAGTTATCCACTTTATCTGAACCCCCACACATCGCGATACAGACTTGTGCCTTACCAAGAATGTTACGATGTTTAGTCTTTTAACTACACACGTACGTTTGTTATTAATTGTAATCTGGCCACCTAAGTATTTTCAAGTAAGCTCCCTCAGCTCTACTACTCTCTTTCCAAGACCACAAGACACGAACAAGGCCTAGCATATACACAAACACTGAGGAATGCAAAAACTTATAATGGGCCTGGACTAGTTACGAACAACCCGGCCCAGTGGGCCCATATATCATCAACAACTACAAAGTAGCTTACAACATACGATGCACAAAACGAAAGTAAAACAACAAATCTTACAAAGCCTTAAAGAAAGTACAACGCTTATCTTGAAATGCAAATAGCAACACAGTTTGATACATCTTATAATAAATGAAACAGTAAACATCAAGTGAAACTTGGATTCAAACATCGTCCCCAAAGTCATCATCCATCACATGCACAACCTGTTCGTCTTCTCACCCCAAAAACATACAACAAAACATGCAATTGAGATGAGTACAAAGTACTTAGAAACAACAAGAATCTAAAATATAATTAAATCTTCCAACGAAAGGTTCATAAATTATTAAGTTATCTTTGTGAGACCGACTCAAACTTTAGGGTTCACTTCATGCTCATCAACATGTCGTGATTATTGGTTTATAGCATAGCTTATCTGTTAGGTGTAATGCCCGAAAGACAATTTTGTAATTGTTTTATTTAATGAAATGATGTTATTATTCATATTTATTATTCTCATAATCACCGATGTGACAATAGTATTTACACTACAGAAAACCCTAAGTATATCGTTATGTAATCACTTAACTCAGTGTATGGTATATACACAGGAGGATTGAGTTAGTGAAGATGTACTTAAAATACAATTAGCCCGTAGTTAAGTTAATCGAGAGTATCGGGTCTCTCCTTTAACGTGCTATTAATGCGCCCAAAACACAATAGGTGTGATTGTCTTATCCGGACTTTCGGTTAAGAGAACCTAATGGG